>JAAXLI020002738.1:0-12351 GCA_014621495.2 Entosphenus tridentatus | reverse complement strand
TCTGTCTTCTCGACAGACCTGTTCTCCACCTGAGGACGGCTGCTTGCGTTGTGGCCGAAACGTCGTGAGAATTATTTTATTATGTTTTATTTCTATTACTTTATTATTTCCATTCTACGTGACCAAGAAGATGACACCGATCATTTTGGGCGAAGCTGCAGCTCGAGGCAGCGGTGGCGTAGGTAGCGACAACAGCAAACACGAAACTCGACACGTTCCGTACTCCACGAACTGCTTGATGGCTTTATTTCATGACGCTCAAAGGCCGAGTGCTCTTCACACGTCAGCCGTCGCGATGGGAAAACATAAATCATCTGTCCCTGTATGTTGCGGGGAGCGGTAATGTAGCGGTTAGCGTGCTGCGTTATGAGCCCGGCGATCCGAGTTCGATTCCCGCTCACGGCCGCCAACACCAATGACGATTTTCTGAACCGGTCCTGAGCCTTCCCTAGGTCGACTCAACCACAAATGAGTACCTTGTGCGGTGTGTAAACATCGCCACTAGGCAGACAAAGGCGCGGCCGGGTGTGGTGTTGGCCACCCACCCCCTCGTGTGCCGTGCCGGCCTTCACAGGAGTTCGCTAACAGCACTTGCCCCAACAGTCCGTTAAGGCTACACCGTGAGGATCTTTGTCATTGTGTGTGTGTTTCGGGGGGGGGCCCCCCCCCCCCCCCCCCGTTGACGTTTGTGCCCTCAACCTCCCGGCCCACGGCAGATCCGCAAGGGAGAGGCCACCGACACTCCGACACCGGCCGCCGCAGAAGATCCCGCTCACGCCAGACCCCTGGGCCAGGCCACGGAGGCTGCCCCGCGAGGTGCCGGGGACGCGTCGTCGGCGGCGTCGGCTGCGCGCGGCGCCCAACACCTCGAGATGCACGAGGCGGTGGGCAAGGGGCAGAACGGCGTTCGCTGCGCGATGCCCGCCGACGACGACGACTTCGGCGGCGACGCTGCCGTCGACGGCTCTAAGGAAGCCGGCGGCGGCGACGACGACGACGACGCGAGGAGGGTCGAGGGGGCGGAGGATGCGGAGAAGGACGTGAGGGAGGTGGTGGTGCTGCACGAGGCGGCGCTGCGAGCGGACGGATGCTCGGTGGAGCGAGAGACGTGGGGCAAGAAGATCGACTTTCTGCTGTCCGTGATTGGATTTGCGGTGGACCTGGCCAATGTCTGGCGATTCCCTTACCTGTGCTACAAGAACGGCGGAGGTGAGTGTCGTGTCGGTGTGCCTCCATCACTGCGTCCCTCGCTTCCTTTGTCCCTCCACGGTTGTGATATTCGCCATCATTTTAGAAAGCGTGGAGTTGGTCACGCATCCCACCCAGCATTGGAGCCCAGAACTTGGGCGATTGTTGGTAGCTCAGACTCTGTCTGCCTTGCTCCGTTCTCCCGCACCTCTGAATCTTTGTCAGTCTCGCTCTTTTGGTTGCCCCGAATGAGCGTAAATGGTGCATGTTTCAAATTATGAACTAATTATGAACTACTATCATCATCATCCATACAGACGAGTTGTGCAACGCGGAAACGCCACCACGGAGAAAAGGAAATTGCAGAGCAATCAGAATTAAACATAAATAGAAAAAACTAAAAACGTGTGGGATCTCAAACAAATTGGGATATCATTGACACAGGCCTCAGCTGTCCAAGTGTTTGTTTCATGGACACAGACCCGACACAGAGACACACAAAGACAAAGATCCCCCGTGTAGCCTGAACAGACTTTTGGGGCAAGTTCTGTTAGCGAGCACCTATGAAGGCCGTCACTGCACACGAGAGGGTGGGTGGCCAGCACCACGCCCGACCGCCTTTGTTTCCCCAGTGGTGATGTTTACACACCATACCAGGCACCCATTTGAGGCTGAGTCGACCTAGGGGAGGCCCATGACCGGTTCAGATCATTATCACTGGTGTTGTTTGGCCATGAGTGGGACTCGAACAAAACAAAAACGAAACTTTTTATTTCACCAGCTAAGAAGGCCCACTGAGATGTACAGCTCTATTCCAGAAGCGACCTGACTATCACAAATGATAGGTCAACAAAGTGGCTTATCATCACGTGGAAATGTACAGCAGCCAAATACTCTAAAGGCGTGATGATCGGGAAGATGGGTGAAACATCCACGCAACCACAGCGAGAGAGACACGCAGACTCCAAATATGCAGCAGGCGTCAAGGTCCTGATTGAACCCACGACCTCCTGCATACCAGGCGAGGTAGTTAACATCTCGCCACCGCGTACACAGAGAACCACGCAGAGATTGATACCGAGAGGCAGAGAGAGGAGCACACGGGGTGCGTGAGCGTACGGTGAGCGAGATGCTTTCGGTGAGACTTACGGAGTGGAAGCCAGAGGAGGAAACGTGAACTAGTGCAGTGTGCCAACTGCTGCACCACCGCTCCCCATTCAGAGAGAGAGGGAGACACACACCGACACATGGAGGCAGACACGGACGCGCGGAGGGATGGAGACAGACACAGAGACACACGCTGTGATGGAGACACGGAGACACTTGCCCTTTCATTGTGTCGGCAAATTCCCTTTTAATGAACCTGTAGCAATAAAGGTCCTGGGCGTCAAAACCTTCAGTCAAGCTTTACTCAGTGGGAGATCGCTCCCTCTCTGCTGCTGCCCCAACTGCCTGGAATTTCTTTTGTCCACGAAATCCCTTTGCACCGAGGAGACAGCGGTGGAACTAGGGGGCGTTGGTGCATAGAAATGTAACGTTGTAATGAGTAATTATTATTGAATGTAGGGCCCGATTTAAACAGATTCACAGTTTAGACACCCACCCACCCCCCTCCGATATTAGGAAGCCACTGCAGCTATGCATCTTTACATCTAGACTGAGAACCTTGGGAGGTTCCTAGATCCCTCCTCCTTGATCCAAGTCCAGGCTCAGGAATTCCCACTTCTCTCTTCGTCCTCCCTCTCCGTCTTTATCTCGCTCGCTGTGCTCCGGGCGGGCAGGGCAGTGGCCGCAGTGCTCAACGCTCGCGCTGAAAGCCACGCGGGGCCTGGGCTCCTATTCTCAACTGGGGTGCCCTCTCCTTTGTGGGGAAGTTCTAATTTTCTCTCTCCCCCGGTTCTGCGTGGGGTTACCTCCGGCTTCTCCCGTTTCTTGACCCCATTGCTACATAACAAAACCCATCTAATGGTGTAACTGCTACCGGCCAAGTACATGACAAATATCCTTGGTTCTTTCGGTAAAGTCACATAGAAGGGAAATAATAAAATAATATCAATATGAAAAATTGAGAATTTTTATTGTTTTATATTAATATTATTTTATTATTTCCCTTCTACGTGACTTTACCGAAAGAACCGAGAATATGAATCCCTGCAGTCACGAAAGCTTTAAATAAAAATTTACATCCCAAATGTTGACAAATTACCTGCAAATGACTCCAGTTGGGATTATACACAGCAGCAGGAGCATCGTCCTGTACACTGAAAAACCTGGTAGGACCCTCCTGAAAATGAGTCCTGAGACTCATCGTGGCTCTCCTAGGCAAACAAACGGAATAATAAATTCCCCTCTCAACCCAGCCAATTTGAGAAGTTGACAACGCCATCTGATCCACAAACTTCAACTCCAAAGCTCTGGACTACAAGCTTGGAAACTTTGTGCTCTTGACTAAAAGAATGAATCTCACTTACAGCCCGTTGTCAATACATTGCTGGATGGATGGAAGTTATGTAGGTGATTGGGTAGGTAGGTAGTTAGGTAGGTGATTGGATAGGTAGGTGATTGGGCAGGCATGTGATTGGGTAGGCAGGTAAATGGGTAGGCAGGTGATTGGGTAGGTTGGTGATTGAGTTGGTAGGTCATTGGGTAGGTAGGTGATTGGGTAGGCAGGTAATTGGGTAGGCAGGTGATTGGGTAGGTCTGTGATTGCGTAGGTAGGCGATTGGGTAGGCAGTTGATTGGGTAATTAGTTAATTGGGTAGGTAGGTGACTGGATAGGTAGGTGATTGGGTAGTTAGGTAGATGATTGGGTAGGCAGTGGATGGGTTAGGCAGATGATTCGGTATGCCGTTGATTGGGTTGATATGTTATTGGGTAGGTGATTGGGTAGGCAGTTGATTGAGTAGGTAGGTGACTGGGTAGTAGGGAGGTGATTGGCTTAGGCAGTTGATTTAGTAGATAGGTTATTGGGTAGGCAGTTGATTGGGTGGGTAGGTGACTGGGTAGGGAGGTCATTTGGTAGGTAGGTTATTGGGTAGGTCGGTGACTGGGTAGGGAGGTGATTTAGTAGGTAGGTGATTGGGTAGGTAGGTGATTGGGTAGGTGACGTTCCCGCCTCTGGCTGCCACTCTGTAAGTCTCACCGTAAGTAGTCTCACTCACCGTACGCTCACATACCCTGTGTGCTCCTCTCTCTCTGCCTCTCAGTGTGCTTCTCTGTGTACGCGATGGCGATATGTTCTTTTCCTCGGCTGGTATGCAGAATATCGTGGGTCTGATCCCGACCCTGTGACACCTGCTGTATATTTAGAGTTTGCATGTGTCTCTCTCCACGTGGTCGTGTGGATTTTTTTCTTGGTCCTCCGGTTTTTCCCTCCAAATTTGGAAACATCACCCGTTTAAGTATTTGTCTGCAATGAATTTCCACTTGATAATAAGCCACCTCTTTGAACTTTCATTTGTGATAGCTATGTCGCTTCTGAAAAAAGAGCCATAGAGCTCTCGTTGGCCATGTGTCCTAGTCTAGCAGGTAACACACATGCCGATTCAAACTCCCTCCGTTAGGCTCATCGCCTTGCTGGCGGGTGACGGATCGGTTAGGCGGGTGAGTGATCAAGTAGGCGGGTGAATGGTCGTGTAGGTGGATGAATTATAGGGTAGGCGGGTGAGTGATTGGGTAGGCGGGTGAATGATCGGGTAGGTGGGTGGGTCACCGGGCACGCGCGTGGGTGATTGGGTAGGTGGGTGAGTGATTGGGTTGGTGAGTGAGTGATCGGTTAGGCGGATGGGTGATCGGGTAGGTGAGTGAGTGATAGGGTGGGCGGGTGAGTGTTCGGAGAGGCGGGTGAGTGATCGTTTAGGCGCGTGAATGATCGGATAAGTGGTGAGTGATCGGATAGGTAGGTGAGTGATCGGATAGGCGGGTGAGTGATCGGTAAGGTGGGTTCGTTGATCGGGTAGGGTGGGTGGGTTATCCGGTAGGCGCGTGGGTGATTGGGTAGGCGGGTGAGTGATAGGTTAGGCAGGTGGGTGATCTAGTAGACGAGTGAGTTTCTCCACGGACATGTCCGATGGCCCACATACGTATGTATGATGCTGCATAGCCAAATCGTGCCAATTGGAGGTGCTGCAACCGCCGCCGCATTGCGGCTTCATCTCTCGCACTTCATCTCTCTCTTCATCTCTCTCTCCATCTCACTCCATCTCTCTCCACCCCTCTCTCTCTCTCTCTCATCTCTCTCCACCTCTCTCTCGCAGGAGCGTTCCTCATCCCCTACGTCCTCTTCCTCGTCATTGCTGGCATGCCGCTCTTCTACATGGAGCTGGCGCTGGGCCAGTTCAACCGGCAGGGAGCGGCCAGCGTCTGGAAGATTTGCCCCCTCTTCAAAGGTAAAGCCGAGGCCACGGCCGCACCTGGGGCCGTGCAGGGTGGCCCGGCTGGTGGCGCGTTGGTGCTGAGGTTCACTGGTTCGGGTCTGGCAGGCCGCTCCGGTCAACGCCGCACGCCTCGGCTCAGCCGCGAGATGCACCGTGCGTTCGCTTCGCGTTGAAGGTTGCTAAACTAAAACTATCTTTCATTTTTAACGGGTATGGCCCTACTGAGCTAAACCAGCTCATCACGTGAACATTGATATCAGCCAAAATACTCTGAACGCACGTTTCTAAATGTATTCTGTGATTGGTGCTCTGTACCGCAGCAGCAGCAGCAGCTTCTGCTACAAAAGGTGCATCAGCTACAGCAGCAGCTACAGCAGCTACAGCAGCAGCAGTGATTTAACTGATGATGTACACGTACGTCATCGTACGTGTACATCGGAACAGAACCCGATGAAAAACTAAAATTTAATTACTTTATCGGTACTGAGGTGCACTGCCACGTGAGAGGGCACGTGGCACAGTTTGGAGCCAACTATCATAGAGTGGGGTCGTGTCGCTACAGTTCTCTGCGGTGAGTAGAATGTATTTTAAAACAATGGCGCTACGCTTCTTAACGCTTAACCGCTTGCGCGTTCCGTGATTCGGCGGTGAATGGGACCCACCCCATGGTGGTGAGATGTTAACTCCATCACCTGGTATGCAGGAGGTCGTGGGTTCGATCCCGACGCTGACGCCTGCTGTATATTTGGAGTTTGCATATCTCTCTCCCAGTGGTCGCGTGGATTACAGTATCAGAATATTTATTTACACTGGAGGAATCCGATGAGCAATTAAGCTCTTTTTCACAGCTGTCTATTTGGGGTGAGTAAGATTTCCAGTTTTTTACCTCCACATTTAAAATCAACATGATGCGTTTAGAGTATTTTGCTGCTCTCCATTTCCTCACGATAAGACAATTCATTGAGCTATCATTTGTGGCCAGGATTCTACTTAAAAAGAGCTATATAGCTCAGTGGGCCTGGTCAAATTAAATAATAGTTTAATTTTAGCTTAACTTGCAGTCCTGGAGTGGGGGTCTGGGTGTCTCCGTGTCTCTGTGTAGGCCTAGGGGGTCTGTGTGTCTCCGTGTCTTGGTGTAGGCATTGGGGTCTACGCGTCCAAGTGTCTTTGTGTAGGCTTCCAGGGTCTGGGTGTTTCCATGTCTCGGTGTAGTCATGCGGCAGTCTCTGGGTCCCGGTGTAGGCAGGCGAGTTCTGGGTCTTCCCGTGTCTCGGTTTAGGCTTATGGGTCTGGTTGTCTCCGTGTTTCTGTGTGGGCATGGGGGGTCTTGGTGTCTCCGTGTCTAGGTGTAGACATGCAGAGGTCTACGTGTTTCTTTGTCGGCATGCGGGTTCTGGGTGATCCCCTGTCGTGGTGTAGGCGTGAGGGGTCTGGGTGTCTCCATATCTCGGTGTTGGCATGCGGTGGTCTCCATGACTTGGTGTAGGCGTCCAGGCTCTGGTTGTTCCCATGTCTCAGTTGAGGCATGAAGGTCTCTGTGTCTCCGTGTCTTTGTGTAGGAATGCGGGGTATGGGTGTCTCCCCATCTCGGTGTAGGCATGTGGGTCTGGGGGTCTTCTTGTCTTGGTGTAGGCCTAGGGTGTCTGGCTGTCTCCCTGTCTCAGTGTAGTCGTGGAGGGGGGGTCTGTTTTTATCCACGTCTCGGTGTAGGCATGAGGTGGCTGGGTGGCTCCGTGTCTTAGTGTAGGCGTGTGGGGGTCTCCTTGCCTCAACGTAGGTGTGAGGGGGTCTGAGTGTCTCCGTGTCTCTATGTAGGCATGTGGGGGTCTCCATGTCTCAGTGTAGGCTTCCAGGTTCTGGTTGTTCCCTTGTCTCAGTTTAGGCGTGAGGGGTCTGGCTGACTCCCTGTCTCAGTGTAGGTATGCAGGGGTCTGTGTGTCTCCGCGTCTCAGTGTAGGCCTAGGCTTTGGGTGTCTCTGTGTCTTGATGTAGGCATTTGGGGTCTGGGTGTCTCCGTGTCTCTGTTTAGGCCTAGGGGGTCTAGGTGTCTCCGTGTCTCGGTGTCGTTGGGGTCTTGGTGTAGGTGTGTGGGTTCTTGGTGTTCCCATGTCTCGGTGTAGGAATGAGCGGTCTGGGTGTCTCCATGTTTTGGTGTATGCCTAGGGGCTCTGGGTGTCTCCATGTCTAGGTATAGGCGTGCGGGGGTCTGGATGTCTCCGTGTCTCTGTGTAGTTGTGTGGGGGTCTGGGTGTCTCCACGTCTTGGTGTAGGCGAAGGTGCTCTGGGTGTCGCCAAAACTAGGTGTAGGCGTGCGGGTTTTTCCATGTTTCGGTGTTGGTGTGCGGGTTCTGGGTGTTCCTGTTAGGGGTCTGGGTGTCTCTCTCTTGGTGTATGCGTGCGGGGGTCTGGATATCTCCATGTCTCCTTGTCTCAGTGTAGGCCTTGGGGGTCTAGGTGTCTCCTGGTCTCGGTGTCCGGGGGTCTGGGTGTCTCTGTGTCTTGGTGTAAGCGTTAGGGGTACAGGTGTCTCCGTGTCTCAGTGATGGCATGCGGGGGTTTGGGTGTCTAAATGTCTCGGTGTAGGCCTTGGGTGTCTAGGGGTCTCTGTGTCTCAATGTAGGCGTGAGGGGTCGAGGTGTCTCGGTCTCTCGGTTTAGGCATGTGGGGTGTCTCCGTGTCTCGGTGTAGGCTTAGGGGCTCTGGGTGTCTCCATGTTTAGATGTTGGCATGCAGGGTCTCCATGTTTCGGTGTAGGTGTGTGGGTTCAGGGAGTTCTCCATGTCTCTGTGTAGGCGTGAGGGGTCTGGGTGTCTCTGTGTCTCGGTGCAGACATGCGGGGGTCTGGGCGTCTCCACGTCTTGGTGTCGGCCTAGGGACTCTGGGTGTCTCCATGTCTAGGTGTAGACATGCGGGGTTTTCCGTGTTTCAGTGTTGGTGTGCCAGTTCTGGGTGTTTCCGTATCTCAGTGTAGGCTTTCAGGGTGTAGTTGTCTCCTTGTCTCGGTGCAGGCCTAGGGGGTTTAGGTGTCTCCCTGTCTCGGTGTCGGGGAATCTGGGTGTCTCTGTGTCTTGATGTAGGCCTCGGGGGTTTGGGTGTCTCTGTGTCTCAGTGCAGTCGTGTGGGGGTCTGCGTATCTCAGTGTCTTGGTGTAGGTGGTCGGGGTTTGGGTGTCTCCATCTCTTGATGTAGGCTTGTGGGTGTCTGGGTGTCTCTATGTCTCGGTGTAGACTAAGGGGGTTTAGGTATCTCTGTGTCTTGGTGGAGGCATGCGGGGGTTTACTTGTTTCGGTGTAGGTGTGTGGGTTCTTGGTGTTCCCATGTCTCCGTGTCAGCATGAGGGGTCTGGGTGTCTTTGTGTCTTGGTGTAGGCCTAGGGGGTCTGGGTGTCTCCATGTTTCAGTTTAGGGGTGTGGGTTCTAGGTGTTCCGGTGTCTCAGTGTAGGCATGAGGTGTCTGGGTGTTACCGTGTCTTTCTATAGGCGTGCGGGCATCTGGGTGTTTCCATGTTTCTATGTAGGCATGCAAGGTCTGGGTGTCTCCATGTCTCGATGTAGGCAAGCAACGGTCTAAGTGTCTCCATGTCTATGTGTAGGCGTTTGGGGGTTTCTGTGTTTTGGTGTTGGTGTGCGGGTTTTCGGTGTTCCCCGTGTCTCGGTGTACACATGAGGGGTCTGGGTGTCTCTGTGTCTTGGTGTAGGCGTGTGGTGGACTGGGTGTCTCCATGTCTCAGTGTAGGCATTGGGGGTCTGAGGGTCTCCTTGTCTTGGTGTAGGCCTAGGAGGTCTGGGTGTCTCTGTGTCTCGGGGTAAGCGTGCAGGGTCTGGGTGTCTGCTTGTCTCGGTGTAGCCGTAAGGGGTATAGGTGTCTCGGTATCTCAGTGTATGCCTGCTGCCGTCTTGGTTTCTCCATCTCACTGTGTTGTCACGCGGGGTCTGGTTGTCTCCATGTAGCGGTGTAGGCATGCATTGGTCTGGGTGTCTCTGTGTCTTGGTGTAGGCCTTGGGGGTCTGGGTGTCTCCGTGTCTGTGTGTAGGCATGCATGGTCCTGGTGTCTCCTTGTCTCTGTGTAGTCGTGCGGGGTCTGGGTGTCTCAGTGTCTTGGTCTAGGCGTGTGGGGGACTGGGTATCTCCATGTCTCAGTGTATGCCTGCGGCGGTCTGGGTTTCTCCGTCTCACTGTGTTGTCGTGTGGGGTTTGGTTGTCTCCGTGTCTCTTTGAGGGCATGATGGGTCTGGGTGTATCCGTGTCTTGCTATAGGTGTGCAGTGGTTAGTGTTTCCATGTCTATGTGTAGGCATGCCAGGTCTGGGTGTCTGTGTCTCGGTGTAGGCATACAGCCGTCTGGGTGTCTCTGTGTCTTCATGTAGGCTTAGGGGGTCTGAATATCTCCGTGTCTCCGTGTTGGTGGGTCTGGGTGTCAATGTGTCTTGGTGTAGTCTTAGGTGCTCTGGATATCTCCATGTCTACGTGTAGTCATGCGGCTTCTGGGTGTCTCCATGTTTTGGTGTAGGCCTCGGGGCTCTGGGGGTCTCCGTGTCTTGATGTAGTAATACGAGGGCCTCGGTGTCTCAATGTCTCAGTGTTGGCGTGCATGGGTGTCCATGTTTCAGTGTAGGCGTGCGGGTTCTGGGTGTTTCCGTGTCTTGGTGTGGGCATAAGGGGTCTGGGTGTCTCCTTGTCCCTGTGTATTCCTAGGGGATCTGGGTGTCTCCATGTATCGGTGTAGGCGTGAGGGGTACAGGTGTCTCGGTATCTCATTGTATGCCTGCGACGGTCTGGGTTTCTCCATGTCACTGTTGTCGTGCGGGTTATTGGTGTCTCCATGTCTCAGTGTAGGTTTCAGGGGTCTGGGTGTCTCCGTGTGTCTGTATAGGCGTGTGGGGTCTCCATGCCTCGATGTAGGCCAGCGGGGGTCTGGGGGTTTCTATCTCTCTGTTTTGGCGCACGGGGTCTGGGTGTCTCCATGTCTCGATGTAGGCATGCTGGGGTCTGCGGGTCTCCATGTCTTGGTGTAGGCTTGCGGTGGTCTGGTTGTCTCCGTGTCTCGGTGTTGGCATGAGGGTTTTGGGTGTCTACGTGTCTTGATGTAGGCTTCGGAGGTGTCTGGGTGTCTCCGTGTCTCGGTGTAGGTGTGCGGGTGTCTAGTTGTTTCCATGCTTCAGTGTAGGCGTGAGGGGTCTGGGTGTCTCCATGTCTTAGTGTAGGCATGCGGGGGTCTCCGTGTCTCGGTGTTGGTGTGCAGGTGTCTAGGTGTCTCCGTCTCTCGGTGTTGGCATGAGGGTTTAGGGTGTCTCCGTGTCTCAGTGTAGGCTTAGGGTGTCTGGGTGTCTCCGTCTCTCGGTGTAGGCGTTGGCGATTCTGGGTGCCTCCATATCTCGGTGTAGGCATGTTGGGGGTCTGGGTGTCTCCGTGTCTCCGTGTAGGCGTGCGGGGATCTGGATGTCTCCATGTCTCCGTGTAGGCGTGGGCTACACGGTGATCCTCATCGCGCTCTACGTCGGCTTCTACTACAACGTGATCATCGCATGGTCGCTGCACTACCTCTTCTCGTCGTTCACGGGCGACCTGCCGTGGACCCACTGCAATAACTCGTGGAACACGCCCAACTGCACCGAGTACCACTCACCCAGCTCCCCCCGGCCCCCCCGCGGCCTCCACACAAAGTACGCCAAGTACAAGAGCACGCCGTCAGCCGAGTACTACGAGTGAGTAAGAGCCCCCCCCCCCCCCCCCCCCCCCCCCCCCCCTCTTCCCCCGACACCCCCTAGAATATAAAACAAACAAATATCCCCTATGTAGCCTTCGGCAGACCGTTGGAACAATTGCTCATTTAGCGAGCAGATTGTTGTTTGGGGTGGGGGAGGTGTGGGGGTAGCCCGGGCACACGCTACGAACCCTCCGGCAAAGAGAGAACCGAGTTTGATTCGCACTCGTGGCTCGACCAACGGGCCAAATTGACGATTACCTGAACCCGGACCTGCGCCTCCTACCTAGGTCGACTCGGCCTTGAACCAAGCGCGACGTGTGAATGTACGCTGATGGACAAGAACAATTGTTGTCAGATATTCGTCGCTGGTGTTGGCCTCAAGCGGGAATCCAGTCAAGTGCTTGAGTGGCAACGATTGTTCCGGTTTTCAAGATCGCTCTGCCCCCAAAACTGCTGCCGTGGGCCACGAAGCGCACCTAGCCTGGCACATGCTCTGTGGTGCCGTCACCGCCACTTGTTGGCGAATGGCGACCGCTGTTATCACATTCTAAACTATAAAACTACCTATTCATTTTTCCAGGTAAGGCCCCCTGAGCTATATAGCTCTTGTTCAGAAGCGACCTGGCCACAAATGATAACTCAACGCAGTGGCTTATCTCGTGGAAATGTATAGCAGCCGAATACTCTAAACGTGTGATATTGATTCTAATTGTGGAGGGAAAAACTGGAGGACTCAGAGAAATTAGCCACGCGACCACGGGGAGAGAGACACGCAAACTCCAAATTTTCAGGCGTCAGGGTTGGGATGAAATCCCACGATCTTCTGTATACCAGGCGAGGTAGTTAACATCTCGCCAATGTGGCTAACGGTAAGGTCTTGCATTAATCAGGGTGCTCGCTATGCTCACAAACAGCACTTGGCCCAACAGTCTTATTATAGTCTCATTATAGTCTTATTATAAGTAATCGGATTCCTGCAGGATGAATAAACATTTTGATTCTGATCAGTCAACCTCTTGGCACCTTAGTCTATCCCATGATCTCCTGCACCTAGCCTGGCACCATCAGTCAACCTCTTGGC
>JAAXLI020002735.1:0-12360 GCA_014621495.2 Entosphenus tridentatus | reverse complement strand
TTTTTCTCTCTCTACTTTCCTTTCTTTCCGCCACGTGCTTCCGATGAACACAGGCAGCGGAGAGCGAACGCGTGGGCTCAGCGCGAGCAACACAAACTGCGTCTGGCGGCGATGTTGGCCCTTCCCCACGGCCACCGCACGCGAGACGGGGCTCCTCACGACGACGACGACGACGAGGTGGAGGACGTGGAGAAGGTGACTGAGCACCAGGACGAGGCGGTGGAGTTGCTCGGTACGAACATTTGAACCTCGTGGGCGGGTAAGGGGCCGTCCATAAATGACGTCACGCAATTTTAGATGATTTTTGTCACAAAAAGTCAGACGCCCCTCAAATATGACGTCACAAAGCTCCCCCTCCATTTCAGCTTAAATAGACGCTCCAAGCCTGGGGTGTGTCATTCAGACTCTGTCTTCTCGACAGACCAGTTCTTCACCTGAGGACGGCTGCTTGCGTTGTGGCCGAAACGTCGTGAGAATGATTTTATTATGTTTTATTTTTATTATTTTATTATTTCCTTTCTACGTGACTTTACCGAAAGAACCAAGAAGTTGCTTCAAATCGCTTTAAACTATTGTCACTGTAGTGCGTATTTAATGTGGCGCTGCACTCTGATGTTGTAGGAGAAAACATTTATTAAAAAGTATATTTAATTAAGTAGAACGTGTTGTCTATATTTATTTAAAGTTGCGCATTTTGATGCGACGTCACATTTCTCAAACCCCACCCCCCCTCGTCACACATCGTCACAAATGTCTGAATTCTTCCGTTACTCGCACGGTACATTTCATTAAAGCGTGTTAAATGTTTTTTTAATATTACTAATTTCGAGAGTTGTACACGATGCACCATTGTGGTGTGTACGAGCGTTCAGGGTTTCAGCGCAATCGTCCTCGCTGCGTTTCGACATAGCGGAATAGCACCACCGATTTCGGATTGATTGGTACCCCAGTTGCGAAGAGTTAAGTACACCCCTGGCAAAAAATTGTGCCCCTAGAAATTACATATTTTGTATTATTTCGTACCCCAGGGTACCGCCACAAGGAACATTTTAGCGAGCCACCCTAAACCAACCCAGTTTCCGTGCCGGGTGGGTGGGGGGGTTGGGGTGAGGGGGGTTATGCGAGACGTTAACTCACGAGTTTGGCAACCAAAGTCACGAGAAGAGACGTATTTTTAAATCCTTTATATTAAGTTCACTTGCTTGCTTGCTTGCGCGCTTACGACCGTGCAAATCTTTCGGTCGTTTTGTAACCCACTTCCCGTGATCCAATCGAGCTGACATTTTGCACACAGTCTCGTTGTGCGTGACAACTTATTTTCGTGAATTTTTTTTTCCAAAATGTTACACTTTTTAGGCAAATATTTTTTATATTTTATTACCAATTGCTTAATGGTGGCAGGCAATCATCTGACCCATAGGTGGCAGCCATCTCAAGCCAGAGGACGAGAGGACTCTAGCCGCCACGCATATAAAGGATTTATAGTGAAAAACTTTTTTTTACGGGTTAATTTTTTATTCAAATTTGGTGATAAAATAAAGTCAAGAGCCGCCACGCACTCCAACTAACGGCGCGATGTGGCTCGGAGCCGCGGGTTTGCCGGCGGCGTGCTCGGAACAAGCAGATCGAGCAAAATCACCACGAGGTGCAGGGGCAGCACAGGGGTTGTGAAGAAGATCGGCACACAGCAAAGAACACGAATTGTAATGCGCAGAACAGCACAGGCCGCCCTTGCAAAGCCACTGGTGGAAGATCAAAACAACTCCCTGGTCAACACAGCCACTGCCCCATGTTGTGTCAATCGTAGGGAGGGGGGTGTTTGACCATACTTCACCAAAGCTGCTTCGTGCGGCCTGGTGTAAAGTTGCCTCCCTAGCACCCATTTATTTTACGTATCGTACGTGAGCATTTGCAGTATATCAGACGTTGGCCAAGAATCAAACTTAGCCAGTTCGTAGCCACGACACGACGGCCGCTTCCAATTTCAAATATAGCAAATAAAAATCACGAATAAATCATGAATAATACGAAGAAAGCAATCGATCGCATATCTATTTTCTTTGAATCTCGCTTTCATATCACGCGACTACATCTCTGCTTTTGTCTACGTTTCTTTAATCTTACTATCTCTTCTTCTTGGTTCTTTCGGTAAAGTCACGTAGAAAGAAATTAATAAAAGAAAAAAAAATAAACATAATAAAACATAATGTTTTATTTTTTATTATTTTTATTAATTTTTAAAAACCATAAAATATTATGTTTCATTTTTTATTATTTTATTAATTTCTTTCTTCGTGACTTTACCGAAAGAACCAAGAAGATGAATCCCTGCAGTCACGAAAGCTTTAAATCGAAATTTACTATCTCTTGTTTACATATATTTTTTTCATATCATTTCACTATTGAAGTCGGTCCCACATTTTTTTTTTTTGCTGAGAGCTTCCATACGGGCCCAACACCACCACCGGACATAACTCAACCAAAGCAATGCAGAAAACGTGTTCTGGCTAGGTGGGGTGAGTTCTGAGGGCTGTTTAAATCATTAAGCCAGTGCCGACTGTATCGTCGTGAGTAATTCGGCATAGAGTAAACGTTTTGTGAAAAATAAAAAAAATATATCCATGTTTTTGCCGGAGGAAACCACCTGTCAAATTCTTCAGCGGTAAATATATTGGCATTAAGATTTGTGTTTCAGGGCACTTCAGTAACTTATATCAGCAAGCCCCTGCAAGTAAAGCGGTGGTGGGTGTGTGACATCCAACGTACCGCAGTGTAGGTTGACAGTTAACATGATTGATTTGCGATCTTATCCCTCAAGCAACCATACACGCTTCTCTACATCAGAGTCATCATTGGCCACGGTCAATCCTCTGCTGGATGAAGGCTTCCCTAAGATGCCACCACCTCTCATCGTGATCTCGCAATGCTACAATGCATCCCGCAAGTTAACTGATTTAATCAGTCGGTCTCCTCGGTGGACGTCTTGTCCGATACAATTCGTTCCTTAGCTGCTACTCTTAATATTTTGACCACCGTCTAGTATCCCTTCCACCGATGTGTCCTGCCAAAGACCACTGCATTTGGTGAATAGTTTGAATTATGCGGTTAACTTGCATACATTCTCGAATCCATGTGTTCCTCTTTCTCTCTAGAATTTTGGGGTGCCAAGGTGGCGAGTGATGTTAACTACCTCGCTTGCTATACAGGAGGTTGTAGGGTTGATCCCGACCGTGACGCCTGCTGTATATTTGGAGCTTGCATGTTCTCCTCGTGGTCACGTGGATATTTTTCTCTGGGTCCTCTGGCTTTTTCCCTTCACATTTAGAAACATGCGTTTTAGAGTATTTGGCTGCTATACATTTCTACGTGACAATAAGCCTTTTTGTTGAGCTATCGTTTGTGCAGATCGCTTCTGAAAAAAGAGCTATTGGGCTCAGTGGGCCTTACCTAGTAAATTAAACAATAGAGTCCAAGCATTAATCGCTCTGTGCTTTTTTGTGAATTTTTAATTTTTTGTTAAATATTTTTCGTTCATGATCATGTGGAATAACCATATGTCCTAGCAGGTAGTTTGCCCTGATTTAAAATTGTTCTTGAAGCACATTGCTGTGATTGTATTTTCAAGTTCAGCTGTTCAAAAATAACCCCAACATGCTCTTATCCACCGTTCCAGGTACACAAACTTTTTCCGTTTTGTCTCTTGATACATATCCCCAATCCGTGTAGGCACGTGCTTGTATGTGACCTTTATTTTGCTGTTTTTTAAATGCCTCCCTACACACCTAAAAAAAGAAAAAGATAATGCTCCCAGACCATATGAAATATTTCTAGAAATCGTCAAAGAAGTGGCACCTGCTGTTGGAACAAGATACAGTGAAGCCTATTCACTGAATGTTTTGCTTGGAAATGCATTGAGAGGCAGAACGAGTTGGAGAAATATTTTGACTGTTGAGAAAAGTTAAGTTGATTTAGGCTGGACACTGCTAGAAGGAAAGATGGCCGGTGGTCAAGTCTGAGAATGGAGTTGCAGCCAATAGGTGAATACGATGATGATGATGATGCTGAAGAATGTTTCAAACGCCTTTGAAAAATGTACGATTTTAAAAAATGCCATTATATCCATTGTCAATGAATTGCATGATTTCAAACGACATATCCTTCCTGCGACTATCGTCTGCAAGCCACGTGGCGTTTATTTTGTATCTGGAGAGTTACATGTGCCCGTGTGTTTATGTTGCTTTTTACGGTACGTCTTAAAACGTGAAATACAAGCGTCTAACCTCGTTTTATTCCCACACCAGACAACGAGAGTATTTCGTCAGCTTTTGCCCATGTGTTTCTGCCCGTCATTGTCAAGCCCCTTCAGTGTTAAAGTTGCACGACCTTTAAGAAACGTAACCGCAAGAAAATTAATTTTCACACGAAAAATGTACAGCAGTTTTACGGCAAATGATGCCAGGAATACACCACACTCACATTTTCAATGTTAAGGATTTCAATTTACTTATTTTAAGATTGATTTAAATGCTTAGTAACAAAATGAGCAAAATGTATCCATTGTGCACTCGTGTGTATGTGTGTGCGGCGCGGTAGTGTAGCAGTAGTGTGCCGCGCGATTAACCCAGCGACCTGACTTCACAACCCCTAGGTCGACTCAGCCTAAAATGAGTCCGGTGTGTTAACAAACATAATCCCTAGGAAGACAAAGGCGGCCGGGCATGGTTGCTATCCACCTACTCCATCGTGCTGTGTTTTCTTAAGTGATCACGTGCCCAAACCGCCTGTTGGAGTGGTGGCGCAGTGGTTGACTCACTGTGCCACGAACTCAGTCAACTGAGTTTCATTCCTGGCCCACAGTGAATATCGGTGGCGAGTGATCTCAGAACCGATTCTGGGGGGCAGGGGGGGGGGTACCACCTAAGGGGGATCCACCAACCCATCCCTAAGTCAACTCAGCCTCAATAAACGTGCGGTGCAGTAATGTAAACGTCAGCACTGGGGAGACAAAGGTGGTCGGGTGTTGCATGATTCACACCCCACCCCCTCGTGTGTGCTGTCTCTTACCCCTGCTCTGGTATACCAAAGCCCTGAGCCATTTGAAGCTTTTCAACAAGTGTCCCTCACCAACAACAATAACAGATCATTTGAGGGTGGAGGATACGCAGCTGCTACTACGCGCACAAAGTGTAAGACACATCATTGGAGCATTTCATAGCTTTGACAATAACACATTGTAAAATGCTGTATTTGTAGATTCAGTTTTTATACAAAAACCCTTTACAGTATAAAGCATTACAACGTTTAATTCACGGTTGCTTATACGTAAACACATACAATATATATCCACACCATCGCACACATTATGTATTTCCCAAGCAGCCATTATTAATATAGACGGCGAAAGACGCACGTAAGTACAGCCTTTGGGAGTAATGTTAGGAGGTGTGCTTATATGCGACATTTTTTTGTATCAGAAATTTACCTTTGCATTCTCCCCACCAGTGCACTATAAACATGTGTTGCTTATATCAGACCTGAGCTTATATCTGGCGGCTACAGTATATTATGTATTTAAAAGTGTCCATTGACGTTCATAAGATAAGTAGGTGCTACACTGGACGAGCTATTCTAAAGGTCCAAATCACCCTGGCCCCTGTCCAGTCGTGAATATAATTTGGTGCATCACAGTAAGTGGGTTGGCAGGTCGCATGTGGTGGGATAAAGTCCTGGAATTCCCACTGTCTTACAAGATGTCTGGCGAGCGTGGAAGAGTAGGCCAAAATCTCCACCTGGAGGGGATCTCTAGAGCTCCCTCTGGCGGAGGCCCTGCCAGGTGTGGCATAGCAAGAAATTGCAGCGCTGCGCCTTTACCTTTGCTACTTACACGATGCCACTTATTTGACTCGTATACACATTTGAGGGCCTATCTGTTATGATTGATATCCTGCATTGTCGTGTTGTGGCTTTGGATTCTTGTTGTTGTTGTTGTTTTGCTGCATTGCCCAAGCTTGCATTTGTTGTTGACAGATCGGCAGGAATTCACGTACGAGTGAAATGTGTACTTCTATACTTCAAATCAAGATTCTATACTTTATATTTGTTTAGTGATATGGTTGACTTGCTTAAAATGTCTCTCTCTCTTGCACCTTACTGGACGTCTGTGAAAAAGAGCTTTGAAGCCCATCGGATTCCTCCAGTCTGAATAAAGACTATGATTTTGACAAGAAAGTGTTCGCTGGCACGCATTTACAGTCTACAAGCAGATTTTGTTATATCTCTCCTCTGCAATTCATCTCTTTGACAGAGGATGAGGAGGATCTTAGAAGGGAAGGAGTTCTTGCTCCACGGAGGTCAGGCTTCAGAATCAGCAGGGGTCGCATGCCTTGCTCAGCGGAACCACAAGCCAAGGTCAGACTCAACATCTGCTCGCATTGTGCCAGGTATAGTATGCATCTGTGCGTGTGCAAACTCACTCGGCGTTTACACCATTGGAACCTCATTTGGCAGTAAAAAATATGATAATTGTTTTTTTTACCATTCTATCTGGCAACAAAACTGACACCTTGTTTTTACAAGGAGTCATGTTTGCATAGACCACAATACCTGCAGTCATAATGCAAAAATAAAAGATAACCCGTAAAAACAAAGTTTTTCACTATAAATCCTTTATATGCGTGGCGGCTAGAGTCCTCTCGTCCTCTGGCTTGAGATGGCTGCCACCTATGGGTCAGATGATTACATGGCAGCATTAAGCAATTGGTAATTAAATATAATATTTTTGTCCTAAAAAGTGTAAAATTTTGGAAAAACATTTTCACGAACATTAATTGTCATGCACAACGAGTCTGTGTGCAAAATGTCAGCTCGATTGGATCACGGGAAGTGGGTTAAAAAACGAGCGAAAGATTTACACGGTCGTAAGCAAGCAAGTGAACTTAATATAAAGGATTTAAAAACATAACTCTGATAATGTATGCACTGTCCTTGAAGTTCATGGTGCATTGTCTTTAATTTGTGCGCCTTTTGGCGTCATCTGGTCCAACCCATGTGAGACTAGGCTCTATGGAAAGCTGTCTCGGGTGTGGACCAATCAACTTCAAGGACAGTGCATACATAATCAGAGTTATGTGTTTTTTGCATTATGACTGCAGGTATTGTGGTCTATGCAAACATGACTCCTTGTAAAAAAAAGGTGTTAGTTTTGTTGCCAGATAGAAGGGTAAAAAAACCAATTATCACTCGGCGTTGTTCTCTGATGTCTTTTCGGATTTGTACAGCGTATTGTTCAGACGTGGTGCTCGACGCTAGATTGGCACCCAGGCAGGAGTTGATGAGTTTCTGCAGCACGTGGTACAACTAGGCCTCGGCAAGGTAAGGTAATTGTACCCTATTTACCGGGTAAAAGGGTAAAGGTGAAGGGTAAAGGCGTCGACATGCCAAAGGGTAAGGGTAAAGGGTAGGGTAAAAGGTAGGCTCGTTGCTTTTTACCTTTTACCTTACCTGCTAAAGGGTAAAAGGTAGGGTAGAGTGATTGTATTGTGGTAAGGTTAAAGGTAGGGTAAAGGTAGGCTCGTTGTTTTTACACTTTTACCTTGCCTTGCCGAGGCCTAGGTACAACCAGAAAAACGCGTTGCGGTGCTTTAGAGCACAAACGGCGACAGCCTACTCAGTCGAATTCTATACTCGGTGTTTCTGAAACATTTGTACTGTTCAATCGCATTGCCCACCAAGTTGTAACGGAGGTCATTTAGATAGTACTTGGCCTACTCCCTACCAAGGACGTAATTTTTATATTCAAATATGCTCAAAATGTCCCCCCCAATATATTGCGAAAAATGTATTTCTGTTTATATGATTGTGGTTATGGTTGTACTTTATGAATCCCTAATCTCTGACATTACATACAATGAAACAAGAAAAGGTAAAAAAGGAAAAAACAGAGCAATGTAATACAATACACTATTAGACATTATTGTAAAAAATAAATAAAAAGTCCATCCTATGTGGTAGTGAATTTTTTAAATATTTTAGGAAGGAAATGGCAGGAAATTCGTTTTCAAATTTAGATTTTTTTTTCTGGGGGGGGGGGGGGGACCAGACCCCCTGGAAGATTTGGTCCCCCCCCCAATGTTGACTCCATGGCTACGGCCTTGCTCCCTACATATATTTGTTTACAGCTAACAAAAACATCACAACCCTGCAGCCTTCATTCTCAGGCAGTGCTCTCTTTAACGGTTCCTATGGCAAGGACTAGAATAGGGAAACAATCATTTTTATTAAATCCTTTATATTAAGTTCACTTGCTTGCGTGCGTGCTTGCTTGCTTGCTTGCGCGCTTACGACCGTGCAAATCTTTCGGTCGTTTTTTAACTCACTTCCCGTGATCCAATCGAGCTGACATTTTCCACACAGACTCGTTGTGCGTGACAAAAAAATTTCGTGAAATTTTTTTTCTCCAAAATTTGGCACTTTTTAGGCTATTTATTTATTTATTTAATTACCAATTGCTTAATGGTGGCAGGCAATCATCTGACCCATAGGTGGCAGCCATCTCAAGCCAGAGGACGAGAGGACTCTAGCCGCCACGCATATAAAGGATTTATAGTGAAAAACTTAGTTTTTACGGGTTAATTTTTTATCACTCTGCTTGGTCCTGGAATGAATGGAATGAATTACAAGCGATTTTAAAACTGCAGAAGAGGGTATCACTGTCCGATTTCAAAGCTCTGATAGGAGAACATCTCTTTGACCTTTGTAATTGTTTTTAATCACTAATATAATGAGCCGAGAATGTCTGTGTGTAACGCGCGTGACGTCACTCCACGTCGACCAGCCCCCCTCATTAATAATCATGAACTGGTGACGTCACTCCGCATGAAGAAGGTGGAGCGGAAACGAAAATTTTGTCTACATAAATTATATTTCATTATGACCTTTCTTTATGGAAAGTAAAGCTCATAAAGAAATCAACGCAGCAACTAATATTTCACGAGCCAAACAAGGCTGTGTGTCCCGCGCGTGACGTCACTCCACATTAGCCCCCCCCCCCACCGTCATTAATAATCATGAGCAGGTGACGTAACTCCACATGGAGCACCCCCCTCATTAATAATCATGAGCGGATGACGTGAGGCACCCCCTCTCATTAATAATCATGAGCGGGTGACGTCACTCCACATTGAGCTCCCCCCTCATCAATAATCATGAGCTGATGACGTCACTCATGTGGACCCCGCCCCCAGCCCTTCATTAATAATCATGAGCGGTAATAAAAATAGTTACTGAAAAAATTAAAATAAAATAAACTTTCAGTACGCTCACCGAGGTTAAGAACCATTGCTACAGTCTACATTATAGACTGTCAGTATACTCACCCAGCTTAATAACCAGGCTATAGTCTACATTATAGACTGCCATTACACTCACCCAGCTTAATAGCCAGGCTACAGTCTACATTATAGACTGCCAGTACACCCATTCAGATTAATAACCAGGCTACAGTTTACATTAGTGTTTTTTATTATTATAAATTTTTTATTATTTATATTTTGTTATTAACTTTTATTTTATTAATCTATCTACGTGACTTTACCGAAAGAACCAAATTATGTGAATTCCTGCAGTCACGAAAGTTTGAATTCAAAATTTAATCATGAGCGGGTCATTATTTTCGATTTAATATTTAAGATTAACTGCTATCTTGTACTATTTCGTATTGTTTGTGTGTGTATGTGTGTGTATGTGTGTGCGGTGATTTTTTTTCTGACTTCTTGTCAGGTCCCCCTAGCAAAATAGGCTTTTAAACCTTAAGAGAGTTTTTTTTACCTAGTTAAATAAAGGTGAAATAACATTTATTTTCTTACGTTTAATTTTGAAGCCAACTTGTTTAAATGTTTACATGGTTGGCAGGATGTGCATTACTTGAATGTGTTGGTTTTCACGTGTTTTAATTAAAATGGTAATATAATACGAGATCACCATTTTAAAAATACGTTGCATTTTCTTAACGTCAAAAAAATTACGGTTAAAAAGCAATATCCTCTCCTTTTGACACGCTAAATATCAAAATGCTACAATAAAAGCCACCGAAGAGGCTTTTTTATTTTAAAAGTACGCACGCTCGGATGCATGTTTGCATCTATTTTCAGTCAACATTGTCATTTGGGGCAAAAAAATAATTTTAAGAAGATTACTCGAAACACCAAAATTGCATTAGAGCCCTTTGATGAAGGCTTAATCGTGTAACCTCACAACCGTCGTGTGAATTTGCAGAAAGCGAAATTTAATGCAGAATGTCATGAATCCAATTGCATTTCTGGGTCAATTCCCACATGGATTCACGGATATGTTTGCTTGCTTCTTTGACGTTATTCTCCATCGATAATTCAGCAACGTTTATAAATTAGTGATTGTGTCCAGGTCACATTGGTAATTCCTTACTTTATTTTTTTTTCACTCAACCGCAGTGTCAAAACCACTGGGAATTCTATTTGCATAGGTTAGGCAATGTTTTGAATTCTTACATGTTTGGCTATTTTCACATCTTGATGTGACGAGCTGCATTCGAGTAGTGTAAACACGTTACGCATACATAGTCGATAATAAAACTAAATGCAAATTTATATTCTTGGTTCTTTCGGTAAAGTCACGTATTTTATTATTTCCCTTCTACGTGACTTTACCGAAAGAACCAAGAATATGAATCCATGCAGTCACGAAAGCTTTAAATCGAAATTTTAATGTTAATTTGTTTTCGTAAATTTCAATTAAGCAAAGGCGCAGACCCGCAATTGCTTGCTCACGCCACTGTTGGCAGAAGGGCCTCCACTCGACTGAGCTCTAGACAGCTCCCTATAGAGGGTATTTCGCCTCCTCTCACACACTGGCCAGACTTCTTGCAAGAGGCGGGAGTAACCGCACTTGACCCCACTACACGCTACCTTCCGATGGACTAACTGGGTTATCCATTTCGATTTAAAGCTTTCGTGACTGCAGGGATTCATATTCTTGTTCTTTTTCGGTAAAGTCGCGTAGGAGGGAAATAATAAAAAAAAAAATTCTCACGACGTTTCGATTGCAACACAAGCAATCATCATCAGGTGTGAAAACGACAGCAAGGATTTTTTTTCAAATTTTAAAAATTTTGTTCATTAAAATTTTCTTGCTGAAAGAACCAAGAATATGGTGTTTCCATCTTCATGGTGTATCCATTTTTACTGCTGGGTGGACGGAGGCAGTGGGGCTGGGGGGTTTAAGAAACCTGCCGCATTATGTTAACTGCCTCACCGGGTGATCAAATCGAGTTTAGTGTACTAACCATGACCCCATGGCAGCATCCCTCATCTAATCGCATGGATAACCTGAAATTTATCTTCATGGCAGAGTTTAGCAGAGATGAAAATGGATACACGATACACAATGGGGCTTGGCAAGAAGCTGATGAGGCCTACATTAACAAGTATCGTGTGGCTGAGTGAACACTGGAGGGGAAAATGGAAACTATGTTGGTAAAGGACATGCATGGAAAATAAAATGTAGAGTGAATTGTTTAGAATTATTACCCATAAATACCATGCACTGGCATGAAACTAGGAAGACATTTAATCTTGAAGAGATTCATGCGTATTTATCTTCCTACCATCCGGTTGAAACCAAACGTGTTTTCAACCAACCAGTTTATTTCAATTTGCAGTCAAAATGTGGACGTTCATTCTCGGTTATTTTTAACGTAATGTGGCCGTTTATCTTAGTGGACTCCTGATGTATCAAACGATTGCGGTTTATTTTGTTTACAAAAGAGCTGGCAACCATAGATATAACATGCATGGGCATCTTAGTCCATTAATAGTGAAAAAGAGTATACACTCTACACTGAGAATGACAGCAATAAATAGAGCCCATAAAAACCCAGCATTGCTCTACCTTATATAGAGCTGAGATTCATAATGACGATAAGAATGCCATGATGAAAAATAAAAGCAATGGATGGAACATCTTCATAAATTTTAAGACAAATTGTGGATAACGTATATTATTAACATTTCAGTGTTGTTATTTTAATGTGTATCTAAACCTAATAGCATGAGTAAAGCAACACTGATCAATTTCGTTATCTGTAAAATGTTTCCATTCTAAAATGCTTTTATACAATTTGGATGGCCCTACTACAGCGATTGTTATATACAGGTAGTCGATATTCATTTAAAATATTACTGTGCACTCAATACTCATGTGCAAAAGCACTATCAAATTTCAAATTTGGTCTTCACGGATTACGGCTGCAAAAACTGACGTGTTACATTACCATACTTGCTTGCGAGTTTAAAGAGTGCAGTCGTACAACACGTAGGCTTTCGCGAC
>JAAXLI020002734.1:0-12360 GCA_014621495.2 Entosphenus tridentatus | reverse complement strand
CTTTTGGCGTCATCTGGTCCAACACCAATGTGAGACTACGCCAAAAGACGTACGCCTTTTGGCGTCATCTGGTCCAACACCAATGTGAGACTAGGCTCTAAGAAAAGCTGTCTTCTCCTTTACCTACGACTGAGAGCCTCTTCACGTGAACAAAATATACATATGACTCCCCCGTTCCTTGCGATGCACACGTCCCATGATTGTGTGCAGGGATCCCGAGATGCGGTTGCATTTAGACGATCATTTTGATATTCTACAAATCCACTCAGACAATCTACACATCCACTTAGACAATCTTCACATCAAATTCTAAGAGAGGCGATGGCCGTGAGTCGAACCTCACGACACAGTGGAAGCCACGCGAGTGGACACGCACAAGGGTACGTCCGCTGCGGAGATGGAGCAATGAAATCGGCTTGTGTGCAGCAGCTAGATGGATTGTTGCATCTCACAAGACCATGAGGGATAGCGATGACTTGTTGGCGGCCGTCATCCGGCAGTGGATATACCGTGGCTGCTGCCGCTGCTGCTGATGGTGATAAGATGCAAGTTGTATTGCCCTGGCAGATGCTTGCAGATGCAGTGCTCTGAAGGAGGTGTTGGTGGGTCGCGCTGGGAAATGAGTGGCCTCTAAAAATAAGTGCAGAAAGTAGGACATTGACCCTAACTGTGTTTCATATTCTTGGTTCTTTCGGTAAAGTCAGGTAGAAGGGAAATAATAAAATAATAAAATAATAACATTATTTCCCTTCTACGTGACTTTACCAAAAGAACCAAGACTATGAATCCCTGCAGTCACGAAAGCTTTAAATCAAAATCTATCTGTGTTTGTTTATCTTTAACCCTTATTCGACGTGTGATTTATGGTAACGAATGACTTAGTATACATTTGATTAAATACATTTAGAAGCTTCTGGTGAAGCTTTAATGGCTAAATGTCCTCTTCTGTGAACCAATGTCGGTGATGGGGGAATGTTTGACCATACTTCACCACGCTGGTCAATGCGGGTTGGTTAAGGGGTCCCAGGATCGGTTCAGATATCACTTGCCACTGATGTGAGGCGTCGTTAGGAATTTAACTCGAGATTATAAAGTCACAGCTCCACCCCTAATGGATGAATAACGGGTTCTTTGTTATTCAAACCCATAACGTCTCATTCTTTTTATGCTTCATTATGATGATTACAGTTAATTTAAAGGTTTAAAAGGGGCTATTTAGTTTAAATGATTCATTTGATCTACAAATGGATTTCTTTTTAAGTACAAAATCTGGAAAATTTGCATTACGCGACATTGTAATTATTGCCGAAGGCCGGGCACATCACTGCTCGAATCCAAGAATGGTAACTGCAAGAGCTCACAACAGGCGCACTATTAAGAATCATAGAAAAAAACCCATAAATGCTCGTTTAAAAGTTTCACCAGTTTGCAAAAGCCTCGTGCTATTTTCATTGCAGCATGGTCTTGTCGGGTTACTTCATTAGATTCTAAAGTGAAACTATTTTTACTTGTATTCTTGGTTATTTCGGTAAAGTCACGTAGAAGGGAGATTATAAATAATAAAAATATTTATTTTATTTTATTATTATAAATAATAAAAATATTTATTTTATTTTATTATTATAAAACAATAAAGTTTATTATTATTTTATTATTTCCCTTCTACGTGACTTTACCGAAAGAACCAAGAATATGAATCCCTGCAGTCACGAAAGCTTTAAATCGAAATTAATTTTTATTTGACCAGGTAAAGCCCACTGAGCTATGTAGCTCTTTTTCAGAAGCGACCTGGCCCCAAATGATAGCTCAACGAAGTTGCTTATCACGTGTAAATGTATAGCAGCCAAATGCTCTCAATGCAGATTGGCCCAGTGTGCCCCAGGCATTTCTATATTTATAGTAAAAAAAATTATAACCACAGATATAGGAGCTCATGTTTAATGTGATGGGGCCCATGCGCGTTTCTGGGGAACGTGTGAAGGAACAGAATGTAATTGCGCGCTGTTTTGTCTCAGCAAGCGCTGTTCCAGATGCGGGCGTCAAGAAAAAAAAATATTATAACGCGACTACATTTTTTTCCACCGTCAAAAAATGGAATGCTAATTTCGCAAGGTGCGATACCGCCGGCTTAAAGCGAGCATGCAATGCCTGGTTATAAACACCGCGCGGTCAAATGCGCTTTTCACACGCACCGAGACATTTTGGTGTGAAATTTAAATTGTTCCCACCCAATGCCGAAAATTAAAATTCCATCAAAATTACAAAAAGCGGTGCGGTCCAGGCAAAAAAAAACGTTTGCTCAGCGGCGTAACATTTATCAGCGGAATTTTCAAGTAATGCTTTTCAAGCCTGGCCTCGGCAATGGCTCCTCGCTGATGTTCACGCGCAACGAGACAAACGCGGTGCTTGATGAGGTGTAACGCTGCTATTAGCAGTGGGGGCGTAGGGCTCTCCGTGAGCGTAGGTTTGCAGCCGATGCGCACCAAACATTCCCAGGGGATTTTCCACTGCAACTGCCACGGCCGGGGATGGAGGTACCCGCGCAGCCATCATCCCTGAGCGATGATTTATCCCACGGCAGCGGAAGCCACATCATTCAGGTGCAGTCCGATCTGCCCTTGCCACGTGACATTTGCTCACAAGAGCGCGGTCGGATGTTGGAATTGTGACCTTAAAAAAACAGACACACACGTCAAGTGAGTTATTAACCCATTAACCTGTTCCATTGTTAATTTAATTAATATAAATATAATGCATACAGCATATATATATATAATTTAGACACCTTCGTCGATTCACTGCCGGATGACGGCCCACCCTGCACTGTGTTGTTGGTCATGGTGGTTGTTCGACAATGTATCGATGACGCTGGTCACCGTGGCTTGGTGGAGTGGGGGTCTCGCCCAGGTGATAGCCGTGGCCAGGAATTGAACCCAGCTCGTTAGGTTCAAACGTCACAAATGTATCGAGAGACACGGCGTTGTACCCTCTCGTTATGGCTCTTTTTTCTATGAACAATCCCGTTTCCTTTCACACACAAAACACACGAAATAAATTCGGCCAAATTACTCATCTGGAAACCCAAAGTTGAAACTTCACACTCTTCCGGAGAAATGGACAGACTTTTACTTTCAGATACTGCCGCATTTCCTTAACCACGTGTACACGCGCGTGCACACGCGCGCGCAAGCACACCTAGGCCTGTGACCAGAACGCGGTTGGCGTTGTCACTCTTGCAGAGGTCAGGCTCGCAGATGAGTCCAGACGTAGCCTCAAGTAGCCTGAGGCTCGCTGCGCGCCGTGAGACCCCCCCCCCCCTCCCCCCGCTCGATCCTCCCCCCGTGTTTGCTAAAAACGAACGCGATGTTCGGTGACTGAATTTCGGCCGTCACCGCGTCTCCAGCCCAACTCCACCGCAGGCTGGAGCAGCCACCGTCGTTCAACAACAACAAACATCACTCGATAGCACTCGCCTCGTCACTAGCCACAGGCTACGCGGCATCTCATCCTCGCTGCAACGCACTAACGATTCGTGTTGTATGCTTGTTTCGTTTGAAAACATGCGTCTCTCCGACTTCTCTCTCACCTGGTTAGAGCAACACAGTTGACTTGTCGCACTCAGCTGGGTCCCCCACCAGTCCTGTTCTCCGGTGGGGAGTAGAGAACTGGTCTGGCGAGGAAAGGGCGCCGATGATGAAGTCATTGCCCGCACGTTGCAGCTTCACAGTGAATCCATCTGCACGCAGCGTTATCGCCGGAGACGACAGCCTCCGATGTGGATTTTGTACTCTTTGGTTTTCACTAAAGTCACGTAGGTAAAAAATCAAATACAATAGATGAAAACAACTAAATTAAATTACGACGTTTCGGGCGCAACACAAGCGTCCTTCTTCAGGTGGGGACAACGTAGCGAAAGCACAACCGCTTAAGTGTGTCTAAGAGATGGATGTGGATTTTGTAGCTTCCTCAACCTGAGACCACCAACCGCCACTCGCACACAGCCTTGTCGATGATCAGGTCAGACATTTATCGATGCGTTAGCCAGACTTCACGCCGAGGGTTATGATTTTACCCCGATGTCCTCTTTTTGAGCGAGCTGTCCTGGGAAATCTGTGAGGAAATTGAAAGTTCTGGTTTGTTGTCAGCTGCATAATAAAACAAAACACGTATAGCACCCCAAAAAGAACTATCCATTTAGACACAGTTATCATCTCTTCCAGCCTTTATGAGATAATCTTCTTTGTGTAACATGTCCTGAATTTGAGTTCGTCAAAAGAGAGAGTGGTGTCCGAGTGAGGCGAGACACATCGAGCAGGGGAGCCAAGTCGTGAGATCAAAACAGATCCGATTTCCCCGTCGCTCCTGGCCCTTCAACAACATTAGTTTTGAGCTCGCGATCTGAGAGATCGATGGCTTTATCAGAGGTAAATAGAGCGGACAGGTTTAGTGGAAAGGAAAAACGAACTGGGAGACTACAAAAGACAGATTTTGGCAACTTTCAACCGAGATATTTCAAGTGGAATTCATACAACTTACATTTTTTTTGCACAATTGCATTTTTTAAATCTGAAATTACAACGGACAAAAAAAACGTCGCCCCCCCATACTGATATAAGCTACAGTATGCATCAACGTAAATTAATTTCATATTTTTTGTGTCTTTTCAAGTATGTTTATATCTGGTGTAAAAAAAAAATGAAGGTTAACATGTGCACAGGAATATACTTTGAAGAATTTTACAAAAGAAAATGTCGCGATTCATGTGACGGCCATTGGTGACCTCTGCGTGTGAAAAGGTACGGCATTTCATATCGATTCTAAGCCATGCCATGGATAGCGTGTGTGCCGACGAATCTCCGTTTCGTCGTTCTTATACGTTTGGTGTATGCCGTGGGAATGACCCCGCCAGCCACTGGATGCGCTACAATTTGCCATCGCAAAAATTAAATACATCTATTATTTCATGGAATTATGACCCTGAATTCATTCCTATATTTCTCAACTGATAACAGTAACATTATAACTGGACGCAAACTTTATGTGTGTAAACTTCATCCTCTGAATGCTAATTGAGTCTGAAGGCCTGATTCATATCTGTTTTATAGAAAAGTAATGGGGTGGAGTGGTGGCGCAGTGGTTAGCAAACTGCATTATAGACCCAGACACCCGAGTTAGATTCCCAATCATGGTCAACATCACCTTTGAGTGGTATCTGAACCGATGGTTGCCCTCCTCCCCCACACCAATCTTCACGGTGACGTATGGTCAATCAACCCCTCAAGACCAAATGTATTGAGAAAATAATGTAAAGTGTGATTTATATCTTCTTGGTTCTTTCGGTAAAGTCACGTAGTATGGAAATAATAAAATAATAAAAATAAAACATAATAAAATAATTCTCACGACGTTTCGGCCACAACGCAAACAGCCGTCCTCAGGTGGAGAGCAGGTCTGTCGAGAAGACAAAGTCTCAATGCGTTGTGGCCGAAACGTCGTGAGAATTATTTTATTATGTTTAAATTTTTGTTATTTTATTCTTTCCATTCTACGTGACTTTACCGAAAGAACCAAAAAGATGAATCCCTGCAGTCACGAAAGCTTTAAATCGAAATATGATTTATATTATTATTGTGATTATAGTAAGACAGTTTAGTTCATTAAATGGCCAACTTGCTCTTATATATACTTTTTGTAAATTTGGTAACATCAGGCTTTTCGTGTGCCTCTGTGCACCGGCCATCCAACTGAGCTCGAGTGGCGATCGCGGCAGAGAAAGGCGCTCACAATGTATCGGCTACCCCCCCCCCCCCCCGCGAGACCCTATCTCCAGTAATTTATCCGAGCTGCAATTGAATGGGCCAGTTGTACAATCCGCCTGTCTCTTGCAAAGACATGTGATTATATATATCAAAAAATGCATATATCCACATGTGAACGGCTGAAGCGTTTGGGATCAGTTTTGCAAAAGAAGCAAAATAAATCTCGCTGGCAGTATTGACGGTGGCCACCGTCCAAAAATGCCAAATGGAGGCAGCGGCGCATATACAAAGCGTGCATTCAATCCATTGTATTTACCTTGCATGGCAACACAGAAATGCCACTCAGCGCCTCCCATCCTGGTGCAGCCCTACGTATGCACGCATGTCGCTCCGTTGCACTGTGGCTGTTTATCCTTGTTGCTATAGGGAACGTTCGCAAAACACACTCCAGCTTATGGATACTTATCCCTGGCAGATGCATTGCTGCTGGTTCACCGAACGGTGCAGGTGAAGTGGGTTTGGGCAATCGCCTCTGTGTGGGCTGGCACACTCAGCTGCGCCAGCCGTGCTCTTTGTGACTTTGCTCCAACGTTGAATTATTATTCCACTTGTTTAACGCAGGAAAGCCTCACTGAGTCTCAAGACTCTGCTACAGGAGGGTCCTGCCAAGTGTTTCAGAGTAGGGGTGGATGCTGCCGCGTGTGTAATCCCAATCGAGTCATTACTGCAGGTAGCATCGGGATCTTTGGCTCAATAGCGGTCACGTCGTGTGGGTGTTTATGTCTAACTGTGGGAGGAATCTGAAGAACCCGGAGGGAACCCGTGCAGAACAGGGGGACAGAGAGGACACACAGAGAGGCACCCGAGTCGGGAGTTGAACCCAGGACCCTTCTGCTGTGAGGCACGAGTGAAACCACTGCGCCACGCTGCCACCCGGTACGATACAATGCAATGTGCATGTATATATATACAGGGCGAAACAGTTATAAATACTCCACTAACATAATAGGGGTAAATTACAGGAAAGAGAAAACATTTTATTTTAAATTCTCGACACGTTTCCCATCAATCGCAATACATGTGTTCACTCTTTTGAACGCTCTGCTGATACACTTTGCCAATATTTGATCACAATATTCGATCACAATATTCGATCGAAATATTCGATCGCAATATTCGATCACAATATTCGATCACAATATTTAATCACAATATTCAATCACAATATTTAATCGCAATATTCGATCACAATATTCGATCACAATATTCGATCACAATATTCGATCACAATATTCGATCACCTGCTGAGAAGAAGAGGGTCGTAGGAAATAGCTCTCCAGTGGTACACAGTTTCTCTAAATGCGACCGCATCTCCCAGACGCTGACACACAACCCGTTGGGCACGCTGTTTCATTTTTGTTCCGCACACAAAGAGGCAAGTCAAGGCATAGGCAGGGGCAGTGAGGAAGGTGTCGAGTCTCAGCTCGAGAAGGGACAGGGAAGTCCACCGCACAGATGGTGGCTGGGGGGGGGCGAGCAAATTGGCCACTGATGGTCAAGGCAATACGGAGACACATCACGCGGACTCCGGGTTCGCGTGACGGGTGCCCGTCTTTGTTTGACGGCTGTTGACGAGCCGTCGAACAAAGACGGGCACTGCATCGCGCGCTTCTGCGGCCGTCTGGAACGCCCTTCCTTCCGATATAAGGAGGGCGCTGGAGCTATGCACTTTGAAATCATCATCATCTCGATTGAAAAAAGAAACTCATTTATGTGAAACTGCTTTTCGTGTTGAGTTCGTTGTCCCTCCCCCGCGCCTGCGATTAGGGCGTGTTGGCTACGTACGGTGCGAAAGAAGTTCAACGTACACACATGCAAACGAGCGGTGTGGCACACATCAGCGAAGCCCCCGTGTGTGTGTGCGTAGAACTTCTTTTGCGCCGTACCCTAGCCAACCGTGCTAATCGCAGGCGCGTTGCCGTTCTGCGGTGGGACTTCAACAAGGGTCGCCTTAAGTCGTTGGGAGAGCGGAGGGGAGTGTGGTGGTGATGGGGGGTTCAGGAGCGGCTGTCTCAGACGGGCGATGCCCACGGCCATCCCTGACTCAGGCGCAGACGGACGGGGCTTTGGGGGGGGGGGAGGGGGGGAGATGATTCGCTGCCATCGTCTGGCGCACAGAGCGCGGCGCACAAAGGGAAGCTCGCGCCCGGTCACGAGACGAAGAGGCCGGCTGATGGCCGTGCGCGACTGCTGCTGGGGTGAGTGCGGTCGGCGGGGCTCCGTGAAAGTCGCGACGGCACGCGAGGAGGAGGAGGAGGTGGCCAGCACCGCGCTTGGCTGCCTTTGTTTCCACCCCCACCCCGATGTTTTACACAACGAGCCATCGACTCGTTTGAGGCCGAGTCGACCCAGGGGAGGCCCAGACATCGGTTGAGATATTCAACGATGTTGGTCTTGAGGGGTTATTGAGCTCGCAGCGCGGCGCGCCAACCCACCACGCCATCGCGCCCCATGACACAGCCACAGACAAAGATCCCCCGCGTAGCCTTGACAGACTGCCGGGGCAAGTGCTGTTAGCGAGCACCTATTGAAGGGCGGCACGCCGCGCGAGGGGGGTGGGTAGCGAGCACCACGCCCGGCCGCCTTTCTCTCCCCAGGGGCGATGCTGACACAGCGCACCAGGCTGAGTGGACTCACAGAGACACGGAGACAGACAAAGCGTGACGCGTGCGCTGGAGACGAGACGTGCGGAATGTGAGCACGCGATGGCGCGGACAAGCACGCATTCTAGAACTGCCCTCTCCACTGCGCGCCCCTCGCTCATTTCCCCCCCCCATCCTCCTCCTTCGCTCTTGCACTCCCCCCCGCCCCCCCCGCCCCCCCCCCGTCGCGAATTTCCTCGACTTCCTCACGTGCTCCCCCTCCACCACCCCCCCCATCATCATCATCCCCCTGCACCCCCCCCCCAAACACCACCCCTCCCCCCACCACCACCTCCTGCTCTGCCCAGCAACGGAGCAAACCCTCCCCTCCCCCCCAACAATAGAAAAAAGGGAGCGAGGGGTGGGACTACTACCCCCCCCCCCCGCTCCCCACCCCCACACACACACACATGGCTTACATTATCTGTTGGTGGCCTCCACCATTTGCATTGCATAGCCTCATATGTGGCCTCAGGCCATGCAGCATTCGCCTGCGTTTAGCTCTGAGCTGGAAGGGCAGAGTCTCACAGCCGGTTTTAATAGTCAGGGCTTCATCCGTCTCGTGAACATGCGTGCAATTCACAAGCCAATTATCGCTCCCTTTCTCTCTCTCTCTTCAGCTCGCCCTCTCTTTTATTCAGCTCTCCCTCCCCCCCTTTCTCTCCATTTCTCTCTCCAGCTCTTTCTCACCAGATGACACCGGCTATGTTGTCCGGGACACCTATCAATGCATCTCGTGCGCTCCCCTCGTCCCGCGAGACTCCTCACCCGCATTAGAATATAAATATGAAAACCCACTTTCCATCAGCCCGAATGTCTGCAAGGAATATAATGTCCTCTTTCATTTATTACACACAATTATTGGAGAATAGGCTTAATTTAAAACGATTTAACATGTACTGCTTCGGATTAGCACTTGATAGAAGAGATCACGAAGGCCACATCATTCTGCAACGATCCCGTTCAAGTGCACGTGATATTTTTCTTAGCGCAATTACGTGGAGTGATCCGCGGATTGACACTTTTAATTGTTTCGTGATTATCTTGGCAATTGCTTGTCTGAGCTGTAACAACATTAATTGTAAATGAGGTCATGTAGAAAAGAAATGTAATAAAGAGACCTAAATATGAGTAGAAGGTAAAAAAACCCCACACCAATATGAAATCGCGTCTCTTTTCAATGTCCCTAGCTTTGAATTGTGTGTTTAATTTAACAGGTGTAGAATTTGAAAACCCATCTCTTCAAAGTGACCTTCCCTCTTTAGTTTGGTTGGTCGGTTGCCCCTGCGTCGTTTTTTGTTTCCTCCTTCTCATGCATTGCGCAATTGAATGATCATTACAATCGTATTAAGTTGGTATTTTTTTTAAATATTTAAACACCCGATGAATCGCCGGGCCAAACGGTCACATCCACGGCGACAGCTGCCCCATTGTCCACTCGCCACCACCGCCGGCTGCCACTGGAGCCGCGTGAATTTGTTAAACGTCAATGCAGCTCTTTGGTGGCAGCCCCTGGTTTTTTTTTATTGTTCAAACCTAATTCAATTTGCGCTGCACCAGGTAACATAACACGGACCTCATTTGTAAACTCACCCGTGCTAACCCGTTAGCCACAATCTACATTCGCCGTGCCTTCAGCCAATTCGTTCGCATTTAACGCGTGTAGGTGGGCCACTCGCGACCAATATTACGGTTCATAATCGATGTTTTGGTGAGATCGCGGACATGCAATGTGCGTTGTACAACCCTCGTCCAGAAACAACGCAGCCCATAGTCACACGTGCGCATTGCCTCTGCAGCACGGTGGCGCTACAGACGCAATAAAACTGCATTGGCCACGTCTGTTGACGCGACAACTTTATTATTTAATTGGCTGCGTCAGGTGGAGACGTTTTATTTACACGGCGATCCGGCCCAACAATCGCATATGAACCGTTCACATTTGTTATCAAAGGCAAAGCAATGGCGAATACCATAATCACAATTAGCCATGCTCAGTTCACCGCTGGATGAAGGCCTCGCCTAACCATTGTCATCTCTCACACTCCTTGAGATTTAACAATCCACCAACACACGAGTTCATTTCATCGCTCCATCTCCACGGAGAGTGTCCCCTTCTTTTGGCTGCCGCCTTATTGTTGGCTGCCACTGCATTGTTACGCTGAGATGAGGCTCATCTGGCTCCATGTGGCAAGCCACTCAAAGGGACTCTGCAGTATTCCTTTAGATAATGGAGTATGTGTTTATATTTTATACGTCACAGCTAAATAAGTTATCGCAACTTTGGCAGCTAAACATAGGCTAATAATAAATTTGTTCTGGCAAGCCCTTTCAGCGGAAGCTTTGACTCATTACTTAGAAGTGATATTTCTACACACAACACGTACATAAACGAATACATCACAATGTAATAGGCTCTACATAAACAAAAACATGACCTCACACTATGCTAGTAACATTTTTTTCTTCAAAAACCCAAAGTCGTTCTCAGTACCGCAATGGCTATCGCGTGAATTGTGAAAATCATCGAGACCTTTGGAGGTCGTCGTCTTTAAAAGTGGCCGTGAAAATGATTAATTGTGTTCGCGCCTAATGGGGTCCACAATAGGACCTCGTGGTATTTCGTAACTCTTTACAAACGACTTCGCAGACTAATGGAGCTATTGAGAATGTCTTCAGGTTTGCCATGAAAGTTAATGAACGCACAACGCTGAAAAGCGGTGGCCACACTCATTAGTTATCAGCGCGAGGACTTCTGTTTTTGCCGGGATGTTCCGATTGCATCTTTGAAATCGCCGAACAGGCTGGGGTTTTTTTTTGGGGGGGGGGGGGCGGGATTGAAATCTCAGCTGATTTCCTTAGAATGAGTGGCGGAAATGAAGGCACACAGATTGAAACGTTTATATTGCATTGTTTCAACCCCTCTATTGTTACTGCGTTACAAAATAAAATCCACACATCCGTCAATGACGAATAAAACAGGTGACGTTTCAGGTCATTGTCCATCTTCGCCATCCCAGCTGTCTCTGCCATGAGGAAGGGCTACTGCCTGAAACGTCGTCCGACCAGTGACGGTGCACCACTGCCAACGCGGTGTTGCAAAATTCTGGCTTTTGAGAGAGAGAGAGAGAGAGCACCTTTGCCATCAAGTTTATTTTGCATAACGAGGTGAGAACTCAAGACACCAGGACAGAGTCTCATTTGCACGAGTGACCTGGGGGCATTAGTATGCCAGTAAGGGGGTGATGATGCCGCTGCTGCTGCTGCGTGCAATCCCGATTGAGCAAATTGCGCTGTCATTTTTTCGAATTAGGAAACTTTGGACCATGACGCCGGTACACAAATGGCCTCCTCATGAGTATGACGTCGTGGGATCTTTAACTGACCCACCGTGAAGCAGACAGCAGCACGGAGTACAGTGTTGCGGTTCTTACACAACCGCAGTATTAACAAGGGCGGCCGCCGGAAATACCGAACCGCGAACCGTCTGCAACACGCGGCCATGACACCGCCATCAGCGCTAACAAATTCTGCGTGATAGCAAGCCGACGTCCCAGGCAATGGACCTTCATCAGCAGAAGAGAAAGGTCAGTATTAAAAATATATTTTTGACTCCCCATTCTTAGAGATAGCTCATTGACCGATATTTAAGCTTCCTGTTTAATGTTTACGTTTTTAAGGGAGCATTCGTGGCTTCAATTGAAAGGATGCCCTGGGTGAACAAAGCACGTGGCGCCCCCTGAAAATAATTATCGGGTAATAACCCAGTCACCTAGTCACCCATTGTCATTTGTTATCCATTGTGTGGTTCAAGGGTATGTGTTCGTCATTATATTCACACTATGTAACACATCTGTAAAATAGAACAAAAAAACTGGGTAAAGATTCCAAAGTTACCC
>JAAXLI020002733.1:0-11742 GCA_014621495.2 Entosphenus tridentatus | reverse complement strand
ACTGTCACACTCACTCACTGTCACACTCACACAGACTCACACTCACTCACTGTGACTCATACAGTCACTCACTCACACTCACACAGACTCACACACTCAGTCACACTCACTCACACACTCACTCTCACACAGACTCACACTCAGTCACACTCACACTCAGTCACACTCACTCACACACTCACACTGTCACTCACTCACACTGTCACTCACTCACACACTCACTCACTCACTCACTCTCACACTCACTTACACTTTCACTCACTCTCACACAGACTCACTCACACTCACACTGTGACTCACTCACACACTCAGTCACACTCACACACACTCACTCACACACAGACTCACTCACACTGTGACTCACTCACACACTCAGTCACACACTCACTGTCACACTGTCACACACACTCACACAGACTCACTCATTTACACTCACTGTGACACACACTCACTCACTGTGACTCACACTCTCACTCACTCACTCACTCTCTCATTCACACTGTGACAGTCAGTCACACACTCACACAGACTCACTCTCTCACTCACTGTGACTCACTGTGACTCACTCAGTCACTCACACCGACTCACTCACTCTCACAGACTCACACTCACTCACACTCACTCAGTCACTCACACAGACTCACTCTCACAGACTCACACTCACACAGACTCACACTCACTCAGTCACTCACTCACTCACACACTCACAGACTCAGACTCACTGTGACTCACTGTGACTCACACAGACTCACACTCACTGTTACACTCCCACACACTCACACAGACTCACTCATTTACACTCACTCAGACTCACACTCATTCACACTCAGACTCACTCACACTCACTCAGTCACACTGTGACTCACACTCACTCTCACTCAGACTCACACTCACAAAGACTCACACACTCACTTACACAGACTCACTCACACTGACTCACACTCACACACTAACTCAGACTCACTGTCACTCTCACACTCACTCTCACACTCACTCACTCTCACACTCACACAGACTCACTCACACTCACACTGTAACTCACTCACTCACACACCCTCACTTACTCACTCACACACTCACTCACACACTCACTCATTGACACTGTGACTCACACTCACTCAGACTCACACACTCACTCACACAGATTCACATTCACTCACTCACACACTCACACTCACTCACTCACACTGTCACACACCTTCATACTCACTCACTCTCACACTCACTCACACAGACTCACTCACACTCACACTGTGACTCACTCACAACAACAACCGCCATTCGCCACTAAGTGGCGGCGACGTCACCACGACGCTTGTGCCAGGCCAAGTGCACCTTGAGGCCACGTGAAGTGTCGAACGCCCGCTGGCAGGAGGTCACGGGGCAGACCCAGCAGGTGCCACGGGTCGACTGACCGAGATGACCGAGATGACTGGCTGATGCACCACCTGTGCCCCCTACTGTACTAACTCGCTGTGCTTTAGCCACCCGGCGCTCCGCTCGTTGTTTTGAGCGTCGCTCCTCCGCCCTCCGTTGTTGTTGGAGGGCGACTGCCTCCAACTGCCCAGTAGCGTCCTTCACGAGCCTCCTCCACAGAGGCCGATCTTGACACCGCTGGTACCAGTCATCGGCAAGTCCACTCAGCTCCACGTCCTCCTGTACCACATCACTCCATCTCTTCTCTAGCCCGTGCCACGCCCGTTTAGCCCCCTCGATCCGGCCGAACAAAAGCTGTTTAGGCATGCGGTGGCTGGGCATGCGGGCTACATGACCCAGCCAACGCAGCCTTGCCTGCCGGAGGAGCTCACCGATGGGACTTTGCCCAGATCTTTCAAGGATTTGTGAGCTCCTCACACAATCCAGCCTGGTTAAACCCAGGATGGATCGTAGGCAGGCCAGCCTAAATGTGGCCGAGAAGACCTGAAGCTTCGTGCGGAGCGACAGACCAGGTAGCTTCCACATAGCGTTACGCAACCGATGAAAAGATATTGCCGCTCGACTGATTCGGAGTGAGATCTCTGCTGTTAAACTGGAGCCAGTCATAAGCACACTGCCCAGGTATGGGGAACTCTCCACTCTCTCCACTACTGCCCCATCACCGATTGGGAGTTGTGGGGGTGGAGTGTCCGATGGTACAAAATACCCAGGCAGGTGCTTAGTTTTGGTGAGGCTGATGGTAAGGCCCCACCTCTCAGTGGCACGCTCCAGTCTCAGCAGCAGCGTCTCCAACTCCTCTTCTGAATGAGCAGCTATTACCAAATCATCGGCATACATAACGTGGTTGACCAAAAGGGAGCCATCCCTTGATCGCACCCGGGCGTCGATCAGCCTCCCATTGCATCTGTACAAGATGAAAATTCCTCTGATACAGCCATCAAAGGCTTCACAAACTACATGGTCGAATTAGATGTTAAACAATGTGGGAGCCAGAGGACATCACTGTCGCACCCCAAGGTGAACAGGAAATGGCTCAGACTCTCGGCCACGTAGTTTTACCCGGGCCCGCTCACCATCATGAAGGTCCTTAATGATTGTGAGCAAAGCGTCAGGGACTCCGAAAGCACGACCATGTCAATAAAGCAGAGATGTAGGTCTTGTTGGAATTCCCTCTACCTCTGCTGTAGCAGACGGACAGAAAATATGGCATCTGTGCAAGACTCCCCTTTCCTGAAACCGCATTGGGGCTCCGCAAGCCTCTCAGCGTGCCTGGCAAGGCGATGTTGAATAATCCTTGCCAGGACCTTTCCCGGCGCACTGAGGAGTGAGATGCCCCTGTAGTTGTTACAGTCTGAGCAGTCCCCCTTCTTAAAAAGGGGGACCACGAGGGCATCCTTCCAATCCTGCGGAACCCATCCAGTGGTCCAGACTGTTATAATTATGTCATGTAGGGCAGTATGTGCACAAACGCCACCCTCCCTCAACATCTCGCTTGGGAGATCATCTCTGCCCGGTGCCTTTTCTGGTCTCAAGACTCTGTATCGCCTTCAGTACTTCCTAAACAGATGGCACCTCAGCTAGCCACTCTCACAGGGGGTGACTACTTCTTACAATATTTGAGGCACTGCAGCCTCCGCAGTGTCATCCCCACGTTGCCCCATGATATTTTCCTGGCTGAGGGATTTCCCCTCCCCCAAGATCTCATAGAAATGCTCAGAAAATCTGCAAACCTGTTCCTGGGGGTCAGAGATTGGATGACCGTTCTTTCCCCTGATGGTGATAGGTGTGGCACTGCAAGTTACTTTTTTGATGGAATTAAAGAGTGATTTGTGATCGCGGGCCAGAGGCAGATTCCATATCCTCAGCAACCTGCGACTACCACCCATCCTTGCAGCGCCTCACGGCTCTCCGAACCTCCGAGCGAAGGCTGCGGTAAGCCTCCTTATTCTCCGATGTGCGATGCTGTAGCCGATGAGAGTGGGCCTGTCGCTTTTTCTCAGCCAGCCTGAACACCTCCTCTGTCAGCCAGGGTCTCTGGGGAGGTCTGGACCGTGTATCCAAGGCAGCCATTGCAGCTGCATGAGCCACATTCCTAAACCTCGCCCATTTCCCCTCGGCATCAGGAGTGGGGGAGGATGCCAACCCCAGCTGCAAGCAATGATGAAATTCTCGCTTGCATCTTTCATTAGCTAGCCGAGACCAGGCCACTAAGGGTTTGAATATGGTCCTGCGTGTAATACACACACACACACAATGTAACAAATACACACACACAATGTAACTATGACACATACACACAATGTAACTAACTGGTGTAGTCCAAAACCAGATCCCCCAATGCTGAATAAAAATCACCTGCAAATCACGCAGTTGAGATGAAAGACAAAGATCATCCATATAGCCTTAACAGACTGTTGGGGCAAGTGCTGTTAGCGAGCACCTACGAAGGCCTGCAAGGCGCACGAGGGGGTGGGTGGCCAACACCACGCCCGACCGCCTTTGTCTCCCCAGTGGCGATGTTTACACACCGCACTAGGTACTCATTTGAGGCCGAGTCGACCTATGGGAGGCCCAGAACCGATTCAGATAATCGTCACTTGTGTTGGTGGCCCCCAGCGGGAATGGAACTCGGGTCGCCGGGTTCGTAGCGCTCACGGCTACGCGGCCGCTGCCCAGCAGCAACACCGCCACTCCTACTTGAGAAGGCCTGAGACTCAAGGCCTGAGACTCGAGGCTTTCCTGGGTCAGCAAGCGGAATCATAATAAACGTACACACGTGACGTCTTCAAATGAACGTTGAGGCATTGGTGCTCATCTCAGAGCCGGTGGGGGAAATTCCACGTTCCTATAACGGGGCGAGTCTATCCATTGGACGACCCCCGTTCATCTGCCCCCCCCCCCCCCCCATGAAGAGGTTCTGTGTATTCATTTTACCGACCCCGCCACGAATGATTGGCAGAGTCAATCCCTAAATCAGGATTTTAACTCACAACTCGATCCCGAAGCCGCGTGGCTGGTTTCTGAACACAATTGTTAATGAAGAATCATCACGAGCCACGGTCAATCCACCGCTGGATGAAGGCTTCTCCTCACCGCCGCCTCCTCTTACGATCCTGCGACGCCATAACGAACCACGCGGCACACGCCACTCCGTCTCCTCGGGCGCGTCCCCATCCGTGGCACGTTATAATAATGTACATTCCCGATATTATCAATCCACGTGGCATTTGACCATACTTCACCACAGTGGTAAGTGCAGGTTGGCAAAGCCACGGTGGCTAGGAGATGTTAACTACCTCGCCTGGGATACAGGTCGTGGGTTCGATCCCGACCCTGACGCCTGCTCTATATTTGGAGTCTGTGTGTCTCTCTCTCTCATCATCATCACGGTGGCTATGAGATGTTAACTACCTCGCCTGGGATACAGGAGGTCGTGGGTTCGATCTCGATCCTGACGCCTGCTGCTGTATATTTGGAGTTTGCGTGTCTCTCTCTCATCATCATCACAGTGGCTATGAGATGTTAACTACCTCGCCTGGTATGCAGGTCGTGGGTTCGATCCCAACCCTGACCCCTGCTGCTGTATATTTGGAGTTTGCGTGTCTCTCATCATCATCACGGTGGCTAGGAGATGTTAACTACCTCGCCTGGTATACAGGAGGTCGTGGGTTCGATCCCGACCCTGACACCTGCTGTATATTTGGAGTCTGCGTGTCTCTCTCCGTGGTCGCGTGGATATTTCTCCGGGTCCTCCAGTTTTTCCCTCGGCCCTGAAACTTCTTGACCTCGCCACTGGTGCCAGAAGGGCCTCCACAAGAAAGGAGTTCCTCGAGACCCGAGTGCTATTGGCCTACTCTTCCACGCTGGCCAAACGTGTTGGAAGATATGGGAGTACCCACACATTACTCCACCATATCCTATGGTTCTTTCGGTAAAGTCACGTAGATATAGAAAATAAAATTACAATTTAAATAAAGTGAATACAAAATAATAAAAATATCACGACGTTTCGATCGCAACACAATAGGCCGTCATCAAGAACGACCGCTTGTGTTGCGATGACAAACGTGATATTATTATTTTTTCATTCATTTCATTTTCATTTTAATTTTCGTGATTTTATTGTTATTTTTTCTACCTACGCGACTTTACCGAAAGAACCATAGAATAAGAATTCCTGCAGTCACGAAAGTTTCAAGTCAAAATCACCCCACTGCACGCGACCTGCCGGTCATCCGACTGCGGTGTCCTCTGGGTGGGGGAGCGATTCAATAAAACCGCAACAAATCTTTCCTACCGCCACGTCGCGAGGTCAAACCGGCGACCTCTGACACCGCTGGGCGGACAGACGCTTCGGCGTTGGGGGGGGAGGAGGATTTGAGATGTCTGCCCCATTAGTTGCAACTGCAGCGCCGGGAGATGGAATTGAACCTGCGAGACCTCTGGATGTACTCTGACCGTCGCACCATGGCGGGGTTTTTCTCTCTCTCTCCAAGCACTGAGGTCTCCTCCCAATCGAAGCCAAAGACGACATTGACAATCGGCCAAACATCCCAGCACGGGGCCTTCCTGAAAGCACATCTTGAGACTCGTTAAGACATTATTATTATTGATCAGGCCAGCAGCGGAGACAGGGCGGTTTACATGAAACCCAATAATGGCCCATCTCAGGACCAGGGCCAGCCCAGGGCTAGCCCAGGGCTGACCCAGGTCTGGACCAGGTCTGGACCAGGTCTGGACCAGGTTTGGACCAAGGCTGACCCAGGTCTGGACCAGGTCTGACCCAGGTCTGGACCAGGTCTGGACCAGGGCTGACCCAGGGCTGACCCAGGTCTGACCCAGGGCTGACCCAGGTCTGACCCAGGGCTGACCCAGGGCTGACCCAGGGCTGACCCAGGGCTGACTTGTAAGAGACGCGGGTGATGAGGGTGGAGAATCCGGGTCACAACTGGACGTGTAGAAAGCGGTTCATGTACATTTATTTTTACCATGGGGGGGCGGGGGAGGGGGGACATACAGTATAAAGATTCATAAAGAATAAATGGCACGGGGTGGCAGGGGCGAGGGGCGGGGGGTCACCTCGCCGTGGGCAGAATGTACACGGGGGGGGGGGGCTGGGGGGGCTGGGGGGGCTGGGGGGGCGAGCTGTTGGGCAATACAAAGATGCGGAGGACTCTGGCGCCAAACAGCGGTGCCCTCTCGCGTCGCTCCTCGAGTCTTCCCGCGAGGGGGGCGCGCGCGGCTGGCGCGGCAGAGGGAGACGCTCGCTGGGTGGACGCAGGAGGGAGGCTGTACACTGGCACGGGGGAGCCCGCCCCTCCCCCCACCATTAAGCACTGGGGATGATGGTGGGGGGTGGGGGGTGGGTGGGGGAGCAGTCCTCACAACTCTAGCTACAATTACTTCCTTCTAGAAGGGGGGGGGGGTTTATAAAACAAAATGAAAAGTACGATAATAATTATAAACGGACGTGAAATAAAATACACGCAGTAATAATAACGATAGCAGTAATAATGATAAGGGGGGCGCGGTGGGGGGGGGGGGTAGGCAATGTACAGGTATGTACAGCGAGCACGCCGCGCCCGGCACGCGAGTGGGGGGCAGGTGGTGGTGGTGGCGGAGGGGGGGGCGACGGACGACGGCGGGCGGGAACGGGGCCCGGTGGCCCAGCTTACGCGCCAACAACCATAATTATAATAATAACGATAACCGTCACCGCCGCCGCCGCGGTCGCGATTATAAATCCACGGCCCCGCCGCGGGCTGCCGGGTGCACGCCCGGCGTCCGAGGGGCCCACGGCGAGCGGGCGGTTTGCAGCTCTCCACGTCCTCGCGGCCTGGCACTGGGCGGTCTCCCAAGTTCCACCGTAACAAAGCCGACCGGCACGGTCACCACCACCACGCGCGCCTCCACGCACGCACGCGGAATCACCCCCCACCCCCGAACGCGCTTAGACAAAGGCAGAAATGCACGCACAGTCATCCGCACACACGCACACATATAAACATTCACTCTTTCACACACACACACACACGCAGTCACCCTCCCTCGCGCAGGTCGGCAGGCTCAGGGCTCCGAGCGGCCCCCTTTCACGCACAGGGCAGCGTCCTCTGGGCCCCAGACCACGGGCAGCACGTGCACGCACGCACACGCACGCACACGCACGCACGCACACGCACGCACGCACGCACACGCACGCACGCACACGCACGCACGCACGCACACGCTGCACAACCTCAACTCTGCCACGTCAATAATAATTAAATACACGGCGACGTCTCCTGGGCCGGTACCAAACGCAGGGCTCGGCGCTAGCGACGAGGAGGAGTACCGATTGGCTGGCGCTTCGGGCACCGCGCGGCCGCAGGGCAGGGGTGCCCCGGGGTGGGGGGGGGGCGCCGGGTTTCAGTTTCAGTTCCTTGTTCGTGGCTTTTAAACGGCACCCGGCTGGACCTGGTGAACACTCGGCGCACGCGCAAAGTGCCCTCCATCCCAACTGCCACCCGCCCGCCCGGCACGGCGCCTCGAACGTCCGTCTCGGGGAGTGCCGCGGGGAGATCCGGTCCCCTCCTAGGTTTCGGGCCGGGCCTTGCCAGCGGCGGCGGCGGCGGCGTTGGACTCGACGATCGGGGAAAATAAAAACCACAAAACTAAGACGCGGGGAAAATAACGGGCGGGGCAGCGCGGAGAGGAGGCCCGGCCGGTAGCGACGCCACGGGGCCCTCCCCCGAGCGAGACCACACGGGGACACGGGGCCCGGCGAGGGGCGGGCGGCGGGGGACACGGGGTGGGGCGGGCCGCGCGTAGCAGGGGGGCGGGGCGGGGGTCACGTGTGGCCCAGCACGTAAAGCACGTCGGCCACGACGGGGGAGATGTAGGGGTTGAGGATGTGCGACATGGCGATGTCCAGCAGCCGGCCCTCGTACAGCACAAACTCGGCGCGGCACCCGTCCAGCCTGGCCAGCGCCAGCAGCACGCCGGCGGCACGCCGCAGCATGTCCACGCTGGGCGGCTCCAGCGAGGCGGCCGCCCCGCCCCCGCCGCCCCCGCCGCCCCCGCCCTGCTGCTGCGCCGTCTGCTGCTGCTGCTGCTGCGTCTGCTGCTGCTGCGTCTGCTGCAGCGCGGCCATCAGCCCGTCCTCGAGGAAGCACACGAGGCTGCCCACGGTGCCCTTGTGCCGCGCCACGGCGCGGGCGGGCACGCCGTCGGCGCCGCCGCCCTGCACGAGGCTGGCGAGCAGCGCCACGCTCATCTCGCGGCACACCGGGTTGCGCCGCTCGGCCACGAAGCGCACCAGCGCGCTCAGGAGGCACTCGAGCCGCGAGAAGGGCGGCGTCGCGAGGATGAGGTCCACGTTGCCCTCCTGCACGCCGAGCTTCGACAGCGTCTCCAGCGCGAGCCGCTGCGGCGAGAGCACGGCGCACGGCGCCAGCGACGGGAAGGGGTCGCGCGCCTCGGCCGCCGGGCACACGGCCCAGTGCAGGAGGCCGTCGAGCACCGGCAGGCAGACGCTCTCGGCGTAGAGCGACAGGTCGAGGCGGCCCGCGATGTTGGCGAGCGTCACCAGCGCGTTCTCGCGCAGCGTCTCCACGCACTCCAGCAGCCACTCCTCCTGCCAGGCGGCGGGCACCACGGACGCCGGGGCCCACGCCCCCCAGCCCCCCCACGCGTCGCCCCCGCCGCACGGCCTCCGCTCCGTCCTGCCGGCGCCGTCGGCGGGCTCGCGCGCGGCGGCGCCGTCGTCGCCGCCGTCGCCGTCCGGCCGTTTCTCGGCCTTCGTCGCCGCCGGTTCCTCCCGCTCCTCCTTCGGCCCCCGCTCGCCGGCGGCCGCGGGGCGACGAGCGTCCCCCCCCGCTTCGTCGCCGGAGGCGTCCGGCGGGGGGCGCCGGCACTGGCGCAGCGGCGGCCGGCGGTCGGGGTGGACGTGGCACAGCAGCACGAGGCGGCCCAGGATGACCAGCAGGCCCGGGTGGCGCGCCATCTCGGCGTCGTTGCCCGGCACGAAGGACAGGCTGCGCACGATGTTGGAGACGCAGGCGCAGCGCCCCACCAGCGACTCCTGCCAGGGACGCGTGCGGCTCAGCGGCGCCTCGTCGCGGCCCTGCGGCTCGTCCTCCAGCATCTGCTGCCGCTTCCGCTGCTGGCCCAGCTGCTGCCGCTGGCCCCGCTGCGCCGTCTCCCGCCTGCTGGAGGCCGACGGCCTGCGGTCCGCGTCGTTCCCGGCCCTCGCCGCCGGCTCGGGGCCGCCCCGGGGGAGGCCGGCGTCGTCCGGCGAGCCCGGCGACGGTTCGCCGCCCCCGGCCGCGCGCGCCGCCGCTTCCTCGCCGCCCGTGCCGTTCCGCACGGGCGGCGCGTCGCCCTCCTCCCCGCCCGCCGGCTCCCCGTCCGCGCGCGCGCCGTTGCTCTCGCCGTTGGGCCGCGCGCTCTCCACGGGCCCGTTCTGCTGCCGCTGCTGCTGCTGCTGCGCCGGTCGCTGCTGCTGCTGCTGCTGCTGCCGCGGTGACTGTTGCGGTTGCCGCGGCGGCGGCGCCGGGCTCCTGGGCCGCTCGTCGCGGCGCTCGAAGTGCGTCTGGATGTGGCACGTGGTGTCGCCGCCGCCCACCCGCCAGTGCCGCATGCCGCTGTCGAACTCCCGCGGCTGGCCCAGGCGGGCCGAGCGGTCCAGCACGTAGGCCCCGTCCGCGTCCTCCAGAGCCAGCGCCAGCGGCCGCCGGTCGAAGCGGCTCGCCTGCTTGCGCTTGCGCTCGGCGGACGGCCCCGGCGGCCGGCGGGGGGCGGCCGCTCCCCCCCGCCGCCGCGGCCGCTCGTTGGCGTTCGCCATCGCGGCGCCGCCGCCACCGCCGCCTGCGTCGTCGCCGACGCCGACATCGTCATCGTCGTCGGGAGGGCCGGCGGGGCAGGCCTCGTCATCCTCCTCCTCCTCCTCCTCGTCCTCCTGCTCCTCCTCCTGCTCCTCCTGCTCCTCCTGCTCCTCCTCGTCCCAACCCGGGTCCTCCTCTCCCTCCTCCTCCTCCTCCTCGTCGTCGTCATCGACCCAGTGGCCGGCCCAGGCGGCCGCGTGCTCCTCCGCGTCCTGCGCGGCGCCGTCCTCGCCCTCCTCCTCCTCCTCTTCCTCCTCCTCCTCGTCGTCGTCGTCGTCGTAAGCGGCGCGACCCCCGATCTCGCACTCGCGCAGGATGCCGAAGATGTGGATGAGGCAGCGGCGCAGGTACTCGACGAGGAGTTCCAGCAGGCCGGGCAGCTGGGCAGTGGCAGCACCGTCATCATTCGTCACCACCACCATCATCATCATCATTGCCATCGTCATCATCACAGTCATCATCATTGTCATCACCACCACGCTCACCGTCATCATTATCATTACCATTGTCATCAACATTGTCGTCGTCATCGTCATCATGCTTACCATCATCATCATCACCACGATCACCATCACCATGATCATCAACATTATCAGGTGCAGGGAGGTGCAGTGCAGGGTGGTGCAGTGCAGGGTGGTGCAGTGCAGGGTGGTGCAGTGCAGGGTGGTGGTGTACTGCAGGGTGCTATAAAGCAGGGAGGTGGTGTAGTGCAGGGTGGTGCAGTGCAGGGTGGTGCAGTGCAGGGTGGTGTAGTGCAGGGTGCCGGTGCGGTGCAGGGCGGCTCGCAGGGCGGCGCGGAGCAGCAGGGCAGCAGGGGCAGCACCTGCGAGAGGCTGAAGCTGGCGACGGTGGCGTCGTCGTGCAGCAGCACGTTGATGGAGTCCAGCGCCCAGCTGCTCTCCGCCAGCAGGCCCGACTTGAGCGACATCATCACCCGCCACGCCTCCGGGGTGCCTGCTCCCACAGCCACCACGCCAGCGGTGAGTGCCGGCGAGCGGCGAGTCGTGGCGAGCGGTGGCGAGAGGCGGGGAGCGATGGCGAACGGTGGCGAGGAGCGATGGTGAACGGTGGCGAGCGATGGCGAGGAGCGAGTGGTGGTGAGCGATGGCGAGCGATGTGTGGTGGTGAGTGATGGCGAGCGATGGTGAGCGATGTGCGGTGGTGAGTGATGGCGAGCGATGGTGAGCGATGTGCGGTGGTGAGCGGCGAGTCGTGGCGAGCGGTGGCGAGAGGCGGGGAGCGATAGTGAATGGTGGCGAGGGGTGGCGAGCGATGGCGAGCAATGGCGAGCGATGTGCGGTGGTGAGCGATGGCGAGCGGTCGCGAGCGAAGGCGGTGCGGTGACGAGCGGTGGCGCCTGGAGAGCGGCGGTGAGCGTGGAGTGGCGAGCGTGGAGTGGCGAGCGTGGAGCGGTGAGCGTGGAGCGGTGAGCGTGGAGCGGTGA
>JAAXLI020002732.1:1366-12361 GCA_014621495.2 Entosphenus tridentatus | reverse complement strand
AGTATCATGGGGGAGTATCATTTGCCTTGCCTTCATCCTTCGACTGAAATTAATCTTCGGTGGATGCATGAGCAACCACCACTGCTCGCCTCCCGTTGATTGTGAGGTGAGCCCACGGTAGCCTGGGGCTTAGAGCTTTCCAAAACATCACACCACGCTCCCACGCACCCTTGATTCGTTTTTTTTTTCACGATCCCCCTGTTGTTTGGCATTACCCAGCCACGAGTAGTTCTGTAAAAAATAATCCGCTACCTCATCGGCGCTGCCGGACGTTAACGCTGCGGTGGATGTGAGCAACGTCCTGGAGGGATGGCGCGGAGCCACCACAGAGGCCTACGAGGTCTCTGGACGGGTGCGAGGCGCTGGTAACCTCTCCATATTCAAAGCAATGACCATAAAAAACACGACCAAAATATAAACACATACACACGAGTTTAACACGTAGGATTTCGGGACCAATATCATCCATAATAGAGGTTGTTAGGTTAGATCGCTAAAGTATATACATGTGTATTTAAAATAAAACATTAAATAAATGCATGCCGACAAAGGGCAGCGGACTTCAATAGAGCGAAGCTGCGTGGTCAACACATCTATGTTTCTATATAAGGAACGAAACAGTGAGACTTCTCAAATGTGGCTGTTGACTGATGAAGCTAGTTTTAATTACAGGCGAAACGTAGTACTCAGATTGTAAATGTTGTGGCTTGGCTCTCCAACACACCGGTGTGCTGTACTAGTGACACATTTGCATGTTCTGTTTACGTGACAACCCTTACTAGTTGGCTTTGTCGGGTGGTGGCGGGTTTCAACGAAACATTTATATATTTAAGCGATCTAACCCAAAAAACCTTTAAAATGGACATGATAATAAACCATGCTTACAAGCTAAACCATTCAGATGATTACTCAAAGTTCATGGCAGAATTTTCAATTTAAAACACTCGTTTTCTGGAAGCACCCCGCTCAACACGATTGTCCTTAAATATATTTATAAAACAAAGTCAGTACACTATAAACTTGCACATTTTATTCCAAATCAAGCTCGAGATCACCAATTTTTGATATTTCAGACTGTATGTCGCTTCATAATCCTCTAAACTGCTGCAAGTTTGCTGCACATTACGGGGTGAATATTAGCAAATTAACACGAAGCACGGAATGGTGCATGGAGATGTACATCCTTATTCAAACGGAAGTGTACAATTATGCAGTGAGATGTACATACGTATTATGTTACTAGATATGCGGATTGTTAATGTAAAAATGAACAATTGAATGCAAAGTCCATGATAGGCCAAGTCGAGAACAAAGGATTTGGATGCTAGAACGAAGTTATAAGGGGCTTAAAATCAGACCTCAGGGTCATTTCGAGACGGATTTTGCTGAGAATAGACGCTCGACTCCTCGCTCTGCAGATAACCCTTCTTCCACGAGACCCAGCCTGGCGAGCACGATTGCTTGGCGACTGGTTGGCGACTTCGCTTCGGGAGAGTTCGTGGCGATCTCTTCAGACGGGTTACAGGGACATCGATACGTCGTGCATCAACAAGTAAGTGTCTTTATTAGTGGATAAACTGGTAATCGCGTGTGTAGTCCGACTTACGAAACGTTACTGTGTCTCAGTTAGACGTTGGTAAGACTTTGCTTCTTGGCGATTTAAGCCAGACATCCACGGTGATGTCACCAAGGTGCCAGGCTAGGTGCGCTTGAGACCACGTGAAATATCGAAGGTTCGCTGACGCGAGGTCACGGGACACACCCAGAGGCCATGGGTTGACTGAGATGCCTGGTGGATGCACCAGCTGTGTCCTTTACTGCGCCAACTTGCTGCATTTTATCCACCCAGCACTCCGTTCATTGTTGTGAGCGCCGCTCCTCTGCCCTGAGTTGTTGTTGGAGTGTGACTGCCTCCAACTGCCCAGTAGCGTCTTTGACAAGCCTCCTCCATAGAGGTCGATCTTGACACCGCTGGTACCGATCTTCAGCAAGTCCACTCAGCTCCACATCCTCCCGTACTGCATCAGTCCATCTCTACTCCAGCCCGTTTCTTGCACCTTTTAACGTCTCTAACTGGCCAAACAGAAACAGCTTTGGCATGAGGTGGTGGGGCATGAGGGCTACATGACCTAGTGAATGCAGCGTTGTCTGCCGGAGGAGCTCATTGATGGGACTGTCGCGGTCTTTCACGGATTTGTGAGCTCCTCACACAATCCAGCCTGGTTAAATTAAGGATGGATCATAAGCAGGCCAGCCTAAATCTTTCTCACCAGCGCAGATGTTTTATGAGGGGTCAACATTTCACAAGTATAGATAAGGAAGGGCATGACTGTGGTTGAGACGATCCAAATCTTCGTGTGGAGTGACAGACCAGGTAGCTTCCACACAGCATTACACAGCCGATGAATAGATAATGCCGCATCAGCTGTCAAACCGGAGCTGGTCATGAGCACACTGCACAGATATGGGAAAACTCTCCACTTTCCACTCTACAAATGTTCCATTGTAGATAAGACAACAACAACAACCGCCATTCGCCACTATGTGGCGGTGACGTCACCACGACGCTTGTGCCAGGCTATGTGCACCTTGAGGCCACACACACGTGCACACTTGTACATTTACACATTTGTACACACGTGCACACTCGCGCACATGTACACGCGTAAAGACAAAGGTCTTATAGCCTACACAGAATATTAGGTCAAGTGCGCACCTATCAAGGACGGCACTGCACACAAGGGAGTTGGTGTGACCAGTTCCATGGCCGGCCGCCTTCGTCTCCCCCATGCTGACGTTCACTACACGCCACACCAGGTTCTCGTATTCATCTGAATCTAGGTAAGTTAGTAAATTTGTAAATGCGCAACTATTATAAGCCAGGTGATCACGAGGAGCGCCACAGGGAGATGGGAGATCGGTTCTGATGTTTGCTGTAGCCATTCTTAACCGTGAGTTTGACTCGAACTTGTCTCGCTGGGTCAGTAGCACGGTGCGCTATCCGCTACGTGATGATGCGTCAGTTGTTTCTGTCACAGTTGTTGCCGCTGCTTCTTACACCCGTCGCCCTCATCATCGTCCTCCTCGTCATCGTTGTTACCTCTTCTTGGTTCTTTCGGTAAAGTCACGTAGAAGGGAAATAATAAAATAATTCTCAACGACGTTTCGGTCACAACGCAAGCAGCCGTCCTCAGGTGAAGAACCCGTCTGTCGGAAAGACAGAGTCTGAATGACGCTGTCTTTCCGCGTCTGAATGACGCTGTCTTTCCGACAGACCTGTTCTTCACCTGAGGACGGCTGCTTGCGTTGTGGCCGAAACGTGAGAATTATTTTATTATGTTTAATTTTTATTATTTTATTATTTCCCTTATACGTGACTTTACCTAAAGAACCAAGAAGATGAATCTCTGCAGTCACGAACGCTTTAAATCGAAATCGTTGTCACTGCGCAGAGACCCGGCGTCCCGTCTGGCGGCCGCCCGCAGCGGACGTCCCCTTACTTCCCGACCCTCGCCGTGGCCGACTCGCAACGCCAGCGCCCCGAGCCAGCCTCCCTGAGCTCGGAGGATCTCGACCTTGTTACCGTTGGCCCAACTCGGAATTGGAGCTGGGGCAAACGTCTCCAAGTAAGCAGCCTCTCACCACCGGTGTGACAGTTCAGAACTGGTTTCTACTGCATTGCACACAATACCCACTTGACCACTCGATGTCCGATCACGGCCACGATGCACCACTCCGCTACTGCTTACGCAATCATCTGGCTCGACCACCTCTATCCAGTCAGAGCGGTCTACATCGGCCGCTTGTACTGCCACCCATGCGCCCACCACTCGCTCTGCCTGCCTGTCGATTGCCTTCAACCCAATGGCTTTGAATACACCACACAATCTCATGGGCTCTGAGAGAGTAAGCAGGCCTGGGCTTAGTGCTTAGATGGGAGACTCCCTGGGAATACCGGTTTTGTGGGCTTAGGCCACAAGGTGACTAGTCGAAGGAGTACATGGATGGATTCTTGATTCCATCTATCCTTGTCATTGAGGTACATCCTCGTCGTATTTATGACGTTCTACTTGGTACCGTTTCCTCCCACATGCACAACTCAATGCAATTGGCCAAACATTCCAATGTAGCAGGAGCCTCCTGATAATGTCATGAGACTCAGTAAGGCTCTCCTGCTTGGTTTCCACCACGCGAACGACTGCGGCTGTTGATCGCGCAGCTCCCGCCGCGACGATCCCCTCCACGCTGTCCGTGGCTCCCCTCTCACCGCAGCCTTGCCCAACCGCAAGGTGAGCTGTGCGACTGCTGCCAGTAGTTGGTCAGCCATCCCATCACCTCGCTCCACCCCTCCATGATTTGTAGCTGCTGTCGGTCGCCCCCCCCCCCCTCCCCCCCTCGTTGCTACCGCAGCTTCCTCTTCACCTACGGGGTTGTTGACCGGGACCCCGCCACCCGGGGCTGACTGAAGGGGGATCTCCCCCTCGTCCTCTCCTTCGTCAAAGGTCGTCTCGGGTGGGTTCTTCCCTCGGTTATACCCTGACATGGTGGTACCCCACTTCTGACACCAGTTGTAATGACCCCAGGAGACACGTTTCTTGTCGGTGATCTTCATTGAAGGCACGAACACTTGACAGGCGAAGACCCCGGCTTCAGCAGCCCCGAGCCTCTCGTTTTTGACACGTTTTATCCTATCCGTGGCCATCCCTTAACCCGTGACCACGCCCCCTCTCTAGAACCTTCTCGATGGCTCTTGGTCCCTGGTCCACACCTGCTCCCTTCTGTCACTTGGCCACAGCCTTTTTCTCGATCCTTCTCATAGACCGCAGATCGTTCACCCTGTCTGTCCATTAACATGTCATTACCCCTTGTGGCCCCTCGTCTCTTCCCATGATAATTCCCCTGGCATTACCCCCTGTGACCGCTAGTCCCTTGTACTGTCTTTACACATGCACCCATCCACCCAATGACTAAAAAACTCACCAACTCAATCATCCACTCACTAATCTATTCACTCACTCACCGACTCACTCAGAAATTCACTGACCAACCCACTCATTCACCCACTCAACCACTCTCTCAGGTACTCATTTGAGACTGGTGTTGACTGTGAGAGGGAATCAAACCTGGGTCACCAGGCTCGTAGCGCAGCACACTCACCGCTACACTACACTCACTCGCACAAACTTAATCACTCTCACAAACTCACTTGCACACACAAACTCACTCGCAAACGCTCTCACAAACTCACACACAAAGACATACATTCCGTGTATGGGATTCACCGTATAGCCTGAAGAGACTGTTGAAGTAAGTGCTGTTAGCAATCACCTATGAAGACCGAATCGGCACACTAAGGAGTGAGTAGGTGGCTTTAGAGTTCAGTTGTATTCACTGGGTCTCCCTTAGAGTGCTGTGTTACTCACTGACACTCCAATAGGGTTCAGTGTTACTCACTGGAGCTCCCTAAAGGTTTCGGTGTTACTGGAGCTCCCTTAGGTTTCATTGTTACTCACTGGTGTTCCCTTTCGGTTCAGTGTTACTCACTGAGGCTCCCATAAGGTTCCCATAGGGTTCATTGTTCATCACTGGGTGTTACATAGGGTTGTTATCACATTATAAGTAGAAGTAATTATTGTTATTATCAAGTTACAAGTAGATGTTATTATTGTTAATATCAAGTTCCAAGTAAAATGATTATTATGTCGTAAGTACAAGCAATTATTGTCACGTTACAAATAGAAATGAGTATTATTGTTATCACTTTATAAATTATTATTGTTCTTATCATTCACACAGTGCTAGATTACAGGCACACTCCTGTAATCTGGCACTGTGGAAGGTAGAGAGGGTTGGTGGATTCCCGCACAGTGAATGTTGTGAAACCCTCTTCCCTTGGGCGTCTAGGTGCCATCATCTGTCTCGCCAGGAGAAGACAGTACAGCAAGTGGGATGATCGCCATCTTCACCTATACGGTTTACAGTGTTTCCCCCTCGTAAGCGTGGAGTTTCTCCGGGTGCTCCGGTTTTCCCCCCACTTGTGAAAGCGCTCGTCATTCATTGGGCAAAATATATTAAAATAAAAACTCAATTCAGGACCTTACTATGACTCAATTTGGCTTTCTGGAATAAGTCTATTATTATAAAACATTACAGGAACTATATATTTAATTCTGATTCCGCAACCCTCAATGCCCTTTTTAAGTTCAATTTGTGCATGTCTGATGACATGATGACACCTGCTGGTTAGAAAAGGTACAGGCACCGCTGAAACAACATCCAATCCGAAAGGGAGAGGTATCTGGGCCAAAGGTAATGGGTGGGGCTGGCCGGGATGCTCCAGTAACCCGCTCGAAGGTTCCACGATAGGGCGTGGCCAGAGGCGGAGCCTAGCCGCGCTTGCGTCGATATAAGCGGGGGCGGAGGAGGACTCGGGGGTTCGTGTGTGGAGTCATGGGTCCGGACTGCGTCGCTGCTCGCCGTCATCTCTCTCCATCGTCCGACCACGTGGAAGATCTCCTGCGGCTTCCATCACCCTCCCCGGCACGTCGCCAGCCAGTGGCGTGGCCGAGTGCGGATGGTGGAACCACGCTGAGTGATCGGCCGTGTGTGTGTAGCCCGTAGAGACACTAACATCCAGTGTTGTACTCAGTGAGAGATAAGCTGTTGTGCCCGTATATGAATAAAAGAAGTACCCTCTACATGTGTCACGGAAGTCGCTCATTATACATGTAAGACTCACACAAACATCCATACTCAAAGACCCATAGATTCCAACAGACATCCATAGACTCCAACACACACACATAGACTCACACAGTTACCTTATAGACTCACACAGTGACCCATAGCCTCACACAGAGATCCATACATTCAAAGAGACCCAAAAACTCACACCGAAATCCATAGACTCATACAGAGGCCAATAAGAATAAAAATTAAAAAATATTGATTTTGTACTGAAGGAATCTAACGAGTGATAAAGATCTTTTTCACAGATGTCCATTCAGGCGGGTCAAAATGTAGCAACAAAAATAGAATACAAAACACGACAGCAGAGGTAAACACATTATTTACAAATATACAAATGAAACTAAACATTTTTTATCTTACCACGGCTAAACCTCGAAACACCTAACCCTCGAAATCTATAACCCTCTAAACCCATAACCTTCTAAATCATAAAACTCTACCCTTAACCCTCTCATCCTCAAAACCGTAACTTTCTAAAATCCTCAATCCCTCACCTAAATCCCAAATCATCTAAACCCCAACACTCTTAAACACCTAACCTTAACCCCTAACTCTCTAAACCCATATTATCCTCAAATACTAACCCTCTCAACATCTAACTCTTTAAATCCTCTAAACACCTAACCCTCTAATCCCATAATAAAGGGTTTTGGGGGTAAGTTAATGTAAATGTCAATGCGTCATTACACCCACCACCACCCGACAGCCAATTAATAAATTTTATCACGTGACCAAAAAATTACAATTTGTTTCTTCTTTAGGACACCGCTGTGTTGGAGACTAACCCAAAAAAAAACTTTATTGCAGATAATATTAAGGGTGGGTGTTAAACCCTCTCATCCCTGGCCCTATAACCCCTTAATTATTTAAACCCTTAACCCTTGAAAATCCTCAAACCCATATACTTATAAACGAATAAACTAAACCACTAAACCTCTAACAATCGAAATCCATAAACACCATACACCTCTAAACACCTAACTTTCTAAACCCCTCCCCATCTAAAACACTAACCCTCAAAACACCTAACCCTCTAAACCCCTTTACCCTTAAAACTCTAACCCTCTAAACCCCTAACCCTCTAAACCCCGAACCCTCTAAACCCCTAATCTTATAAACTCTAACCTTCTAAAACCCTAAATCCTCAACCTTCTAAATCCCAACCCATCTAAACTACAATCCTCTAAACCAGGGGTCCCCAACCTCCGGCCAGGGATCGGTAGCGGTCCGTGGCCCGGAGGTTGGGAACCGGGCCGCACAGCAGGAGGTGAGCGGTGGGCGAGCGAGCGAAGCTTCATCTGTATTTACAGCCACTCCTCATTGCTCGCATTACTATCTGAGCTCCGCCTTCCTGTCAGATCAGCGGCGGCATTAGATTATCATAGAAGCGCGAACCCTACTGTAAACTGCGCATGCGAGGGATCTAGGTTGCACACTCCTTATGAGAAGTCAGAATCCAACACTTATTTTAGTCCTCATGTGGCCCACCCACTTCTGTCCGCGCCTCTTTCCTACACTGCGCAGTTTTGGTAAGCTCACAAACTAACCCTAGCCAAAATGAGTAAAAAACAAACATCGCTGGAGAGCTTCTTTGAAAAAGGGGAAAGACCCAATGATGAACCCCTCCCCCCTCCTCCAGGCTGTGAAAAAATTGTCTTCTACGAAACCGGTCCCTGGTGCCAAAAAGGTTGGGGACCGCTGCTCTAAACCACTCACCCTCTAAACCCCTAAACCACAAAAACCATAACCCTTTTACAACCCTAACCCTCTCATACCATAATAAAGGTTTGTTGGGTTAGATTGTGTAAATGTGTCGTTAAACCCGCCACCATCCGACAGCCAATTAGTAAATCTTGATTTGAAGCTTTCGTGACTGCAGGAATCCATACTCTTTGGTTCTTTCGGTAAAGTCACATAGTTAGAAATAAAATAAATCACGATATTTCGATCGCAATACAAGCGGTCGTCATCAGGCAAAGGAGTCAGCCTCTAAAGGCAAACAGTTTATAAGGGTTTGGGATGGGCGTAGCCCAAGTGTATCAACAGCACCAGGAGCATTGGTGGTGCACAAGTGCCAATGCAGCAACAATGCCAATGCAGCAACAATGCCAATGCAGCAACAATGCCAATGTAGCAGCAATGCGAATGCTGCAACAATGCCAATGCAGTGGGTAAGAGAGCTGCCGTGGCAAGAGGTTATATAGGTAAGGGGTGGAGGAGCAAGGGGGGAGAGATAGGGGGGGTAGGGGGATGGGGGGGGCACTGCATGAGCGCTAAGGGGAGAGAGGACGTGAAGCTGGGGAGGGGGGAGAGTGGGCGGGGATGCAAGTGGGAGGCTGGGAACGCTGGGGATGCAGGGGAAAATGAACTCGGAAAAATAGACTAGTACCCGGCAGACATGATGGAACAACCATAAACAGTAAAGGTTTTACCTGGTTAATAACATACTTCCAATGATTGCTCAATTTGTATCCATCTTCTCGATTGAAGTTATGTCTATGTTTATAAATCTGAATGGCTTCATGAAAAACCTTTGATAGTAGCCCGAAGGTTTGCAGAGTACCTTGGTTTCGGAAAAAACGATATCATGCGAGCCCACAACGTTATAACAATGGTCAGCCACGGCAGAGGTATTGGTTCTGCCGTGTTTCAGTTCTACCTTGTGTTCGCGAACACGGTCCGAGACATGTTGTTTCGTTTCCTCAATGTAGCTGCTACCGCAGGTACAAGTCAGTTTGGAAACTTCAGATGGGATTAGATCACGGATTAAGAAGGTACTCCACTTCGGCCAATCGTTTCCACTATCAACTCACCTACCTACAAACTGTCCCGTTTTCTGTCTGATACCTTGCTTCCATTCATGGGCAAGACTACCTCAGCAGTACGTAACTCAGCTCACTTGGTCTCTCTAATTAAGGGCATTTCACTGTCCCCAGATGATTTGCTCGTCAGCTTTGATGTAGTTTCTCTTTTGTCCAAGGTTCCTGTACCTGACACTTTAGCAATAATTGAAGATTTAGTCCAACATGGACTGAATATTGATGTACCTACTCTGGTTAGGCACTGCCTTACCAACACTTACTTCACCTGGAATGGTACTTTCTACAAACAAAATGAAGGTACCTACCCCCATGGGTTCCCCCTTATCACCAGTGATAGCGAATGTTTCATGGAGAAATTTGAAACAGATGCCATCCAGACATCCACCCTATGTTCTTCCTTGTGGAAGAGATATGTAGATGACACTTTCGTCATTTGACCACATCAATTCCATACACCCATCCATCAAATTCACCATGGTAGTGGAGAAGGATGGTAAGCTACCATTCCTGTATGTTTTGTTTGAGAAGAGACCTGACGGCTCGTTGGGACACTCTGTCTACAGGAAAGCCACCCACACATATTCCTATCTGAAACCTGATTCCCACCACCATCCGGCACAGAATAATTCCCTCATCAAAACACTACACCATAGGGCCCACTGCATTTCCGACCAACAACACCTAGCCAGTGAACTGGAACACGTACACCAGGCCCTCAAAATGAATGGGTACTCGGACCGCATTATTCGCATAGCTGTTTCTCCAACCATGAAGAAACAGCCCCCTAAGAAGCTAATCAAAACCATCACATTACCATACATAGCAAGTGTTACCAAAAATATTTCCAAAATTTTAAACAAACACAAGATCCAGGTCCGATTCAATACAGTACACAAAATCCGTGATCTAATCCCATCTGGAGTCTACAAACTGAGTTGTACCTGCGGTAGCAGTTACATTGGGGAAACGAAACGACATGTCTCGGACCGTGTTCGCGAACACAAGGCCGATCTGAAACACGGCAGAACCAATACCTCTGCCGTGGCTGAACATTGCTATAATGCTGTCGGCTCGCATGATATTAGTTCTTCCGAGACCAAGGTACTCTGCAAACCTTCGGGCTACTATCAAAGGTTTGTTCATGAAGCCATCCAGATATATAAACATAGACATAACTTTAACCGAGAAGATGGATACAAATTGAGCAATCATTGGAAGGATGTTATTAACCAGGTAAACCCTTAATTGTTCATAGTTGTTCCATCATATCTGCCGGGTACTCGTCTATTTTTCCGTGTTATACCCCCCCGCATCCCCAGCATTCCCAGCCTCCAGCTTGCAGCCCCGCCCACTTCCCCCAAGCTTCACGTCCTCTTTCCCCTTAGCGCTCATGCACTGCCCACTCATCCACCTACCCCACACC
>JAAXLI020002727.1:0-12382 GCA_014621495.2 Entosphenus tridentatus | reverse complement strand
TTCTACGTGACTTTACCGAAAGAACCAAGAAGATGAATCCCTGCAGTCACGAAAGCTTTAAATCGAAATATCAAAGTATTGGCAAGCAGAGAAAAAAGAATAATAATACTTGACTCAGGGAGGAATGGGCCAAACATCGCAAGAAGGACCCTCCTGGAAAAGTCAAGAGAAAATTAATCATTAGTGCACAGCATGTTGGTAAAACTACGAGAGTGATATTCATGCATATAAAGCTGTTAACAAATACATACATGCAAATATACCTCTATAGCTGTGCAGAACGTTGGGGCAAGTGCTGTTAGAGAGCTCCATTCAAGGTATGTACTCTGCCCAAAACGCATGGTGTGGCCAGAACCACACCTGGCAACTTTGACTCTAAAGTGCTAATGTTTACGAATTGCACCAGGTACTCATATATGGCTGAGCCGACCTAGGGGAGGCCCAGTAACGGTTCAGATATTTGCCATTCGTGTTCGCCCTCTGATATGCTTTTTGAGTTGTAGTTGAACACAGATCCGGTGCCCTATACTGCCCAGTAATAATATCAGCTGCAGCTGGGAATCGAACTCAGGTCGCCGGGTTTGTAGTGAAGTGACCTAACCACGACACGCGCGTGGACCACACACTCATTCTCACAGACACACACATTCTACGAGCTACGTTGTCCGAAGTAAAATACTTCTCAACTGCAGATGCCTCGGATAATTTGGCAGCTAATTTAATAAATCATTATACCACGAGAGTGAAAGTCAGCTTGACCCAGAAGAGGATCACATTGGCCCCTTCGCGTGCCCACATATATTATTTATTATTGTTGTTCCACTTGTTTGCTCGGGCCAGCGTCGCTGATTCTCACCACTCTTTGTTTTCACGGTAGGTGACGACGATTATTGCTAAGCATATTCCGAATGCGATCATTTGCAGTGAGAAACTGAGCCTAATTGCCATCCACAAAATCTCACCCACAGAGGGATTTGGTTGGACGATGGTAAAAAAAGACAAAAGCACTTTGGAAAGTGGCCGCGTGGCCCAGAGGTCAGAGCTCTGACCTGACACCACTGAGAACCTGGGTTTGAATCCAGGCAGCTGCCTGTCGTAAAAAGGTCTTCTCAAGTCTAGTGAGTTGATGGTGGTAGCCCAGTCACCAATGAATGCGCAATAAAATCAACCACGTTAAAGGATGCTCCTCCACTTAATTTGTTTGGGCAAAAATGTCCAGCTGCTGAGAATTAAATGTCGCTTTGACTGTCACGTGACGAGCATTGGTTTGTGAAAGGTGTCGGCCCGTGCACTTTGTTGAACCGAGAGGTCATTTGAAGGTGATCTCCGAGCTAGCCCCTGTTTCTGTGGGGCCCCCGTTTTTGTAAGACGGCGGAACGGGTCGCCATTGCTCTGCGACAAATCTGGATGGATTTATTTATTTAAAATTTCGCCTCGTGGCAGGATAACAACAGAGCGGTTAGAATACATCTGGGGGGGAGAAATATAAAAATGTGTGGTTTAAAATCGCGTTTCGGATTAGACGTTGAGCGAAGAGCAAAACATGCTTGAGAGATAATGGCCACAAGAAATTTGGGCATGGAATGTGTCATTAAACTTTTAATTGCTCTTCCGTGGATGCCATTGATGAGCAAGACACGAGAGCGTTCAGACACTAAGCACTCTGCTCGCATTGTTTTTGTTGGCAATTGTAACGAATATCCATAGTACAAATAATCATCAAATTCACCCTGGAAAAAAATGGCATATTTTTGAATATGTTAATAATATAAGGAAGGAAAGCAGATGGTGGACGGGGGGGGGGGATTGATGTGCGAGGTGTCTTGTGTGATGTATTATTTACGTGCCGTCAGTAAGACAACTCATCTATGACTGACCGCGCCGTTGGTGCGATGCGTGTAGGGAAAAGGGGTAGGGGAGAAAACAAGGAAGATGAATCGTGCACGTGTGGATTCTGTACAGCCTTGCCAACATGCGTTTTTTTTTTACCTTAATGCAGCATTGTTTTTTTTATGAATGCGTATCACCTATCACTATTTTACTAAACATTTTTTTATTTCTTTTACCAGGTAATGACCACTGAGCTATACAGATATTTTTGAGAAGCGACCTGGCCACAAATGATAGCTCATCTTAGTGGCTTGCAGTGTGGAAATGTAAAGCAGCCAAAAACGCATGTTTTTAAATGTGGAAGGAAAAACCGGGGGACCCGGAGAAAAAGTCTATGTGACCACGGGGAGAACACACAAACTCCGAATATACAGGCGCCAGGGTCGGGATCGAACCCACGACTACCTGTATACCAGGCGAGGTAGTTAACATATCGCAACCGCGGGGCCCACATGGGTCAGAACCACACATCATGGATCAAAACCACGGACATTAACAACGAATATAGAATGTCTGCGAGGATGGAAAGTGTGCAAAAAACTCAACATTTTATTTGAAAAAAGCATCGGTGCATGCTTGGAATTACATTGATAGATCTCCACACCTCCGATTAGCACGGTTGGCTATGCACGGTGCAAACGAAGTTCAACACACATACAAACCGAGCCAGAAAGAGGATCACTTACTTGGATTCGAGAACATACACCGGTTCAAGATGTTTTTCGCACTGGGAAGAAAAAAGTAAAAAAGTAAGTGGGGTTTGACAGGAAACATTGCTGGCAGCGATGATGGACGATGGGTCATCAATTTGCGATGGAGCAGCAGCTATGGATTGGAACGCGTTCACGATAACGTCAAATACGGAGATGAAGGGGTAAAATGAGTTCCTATATACAGGTAGTCCCCGACTTACGATGGAGATGCGTTCCGACGACCCCATCGTAAGTCGGGGACTACCTGTACATACATAGCCTAGGTATGTATCTACATATATCTGGATGTAAGTGGCTTCCAGGAGCAGTCATCGATGTGCTTTTAGCCTCCGAAAATCGATGTCATCGTCATTATCAGCCATGATCAATCCACTGCTGGATGAAGACATCAAAGCTATTTCATTCTGTCACGGTTCCAAGATTAAATAATCCAGCCAGGGCACCTGCTAATGAGCTGGATTCATCGCTCTATCTCCTTGGCAAACTTCCTCACGGCCATCTATCATTACTTAGCCTCCCTACACTGTCACTATTCTTGGAATGCCACGGTAGCGAGACGTTAACTACCTCGCCTGGTATATTGGGTGCCGTGGGTTTGATCCCAACACTGACGCATGTATATTTGGAGTTTGCATGCTTTCCCTGTAGTAGCGTGGAATTTTCGCAGGGTCCTCCGGTTTTTCCCCTCCACATTTAGAATCAACGTGCATTTAGTGTATGTGGCTGCTATAAATCGTCACGTGATGATGATGATGATTAGCCACTTCGTTGATTGAACATTTGTGGCCAGGTCGCTTCTGAAAGAGAGCTACATAGCTGAGTGGGCATTACCTCGTAAAGTTCAGTTTGCTCTTCTTGATCATCGGCCATCAATCCTTTGATTACCCTGCCCAAGTCCCACTTGTATTACTTCCCCCTTTGCGTTGCATCCTTCACCTGCGTATGTTTTTTTTAAATACATAAATTCAGGTGTTCCTCTTTCTGTCTCAATGTAATTCCGTGCACAATTTTCCACATTTTCATTGAGCACTTTTTCCAGTTCGTGACACATTGTAATTTTTTCGCGAGTGACCATTGTTTTCTAAAGTGCCTGTGAACAGCTGAACCTTTGGTAACGGAAAACACTCTTGCCCACAGTTATCTGGCTTGAGCAGTTGTTGCTCTGCATCTACACCAGCCATACGAAAGAAGAAGATTGTTTAACGTCTGTGATTTTCCATGTGACAATTGCCAAAAATCTTATTATTGCTGCTGCTGCTTCTGGGCCGCAATGGACTAGCACCACCACTATGGCGGGAGAAGAGATGGACAGTGGGTGATGATGGCAGAATGGAGATAGGTTATGAATGACATTAAAATAGGAGGTACAGGGACTCCTATACTTACGAACGAGTTTGGTTCCAGAGGTCTGTTCGTAAGTCGATTTGTTCATAAGTCAAACTTTACTCCTGTTTATTCCAAGTGACCATTGTTTTCTAAAGTGCCTGTGGACAGCTGAACCTTTGGTAACGGAAAGCACTCTTGCCCACGCGCCTCAAAAAGTGAGTGCTTCATCAGCTTGTTCAGAAGGGATCAGAATATGCATTTATACCGGAGGAATCCTATGAGCTATAAATCTCTTTTTCACAAATATCTTTCTGAATGCAGTGTTGTTATTGCTGTTGCTTCCAAGGCTTGTGACAAGCTGTGGACCATTTCTACGAGGCGATTCGTTATGAATTGAACCCAATCCAGGTCCCTGCTCTTTCACGACAGCAGTTCGTTGCGTGGGCTGAATCATCCTTTAACATGACCCAATCAAGATCGTCATGATTTTCCTGAGCCAGTTCGGAAGCGCATAGTTTGCATTCTACGAGCGCCAGCATATGCTTTGCTGTTGTTAAATGTCACATCACCATTCAGTCTACTGTAACGTACTGCATTCACAGAGGCAGTCTGATGAGTATACCTCGGGGAAAAGGCCGTGTAAAGTGCAGTCCCCGTATTTACTTGTTCACGTCACCGCTGACAGCATCTCTCAATGAGCGTATGAGCAGCCTTTAATTCTCTGGGGCGCACTTGAAAGGCGCTCTACGCGGGTGCATCACTTATCGCAAGCCAGACAATCGGTACCCGCTTCTTTGCGCGGCGGCCCAGCCTTGCTGAACTAATCTGTGAGCCAAGGACTCCCCCTTGGGGGGGCTGGTTTCTTGATACGCGCCGCTTGCTTACACGCTCGCAGCTGGGCCGATCCCCAGAACCGATTATCGGGGCCTTGTATTTGCGTGAGGAATATGCGTCTATTGAACAACGGGGAGGGGGGCGGTGGCTATTCGGTGGGTGCCTGCCAATTTTGTACGAGGGCTTTGCCTATCGGCACCCCAAGCGGCCCCTAGCGGTGGCGAAATTGGCCGTCGAATGCATTTGGAAATCTTCGATGGGACAAAAATGCCCTCTGCACTCGGAAATCCTCGAGGTTTTCCAAATGCAATTTTGTCAACCTTTTCCAGGCTCAGGATCTGGCCATCTCGGGAATCAAACTTTCGTCTGAGATTTGGAGAAGTTTGTCGTCGTTGATTTTTTGGTGCAAATGCTTACCATTGGTTTACAGGAAATGTTAATACGTATTTCAGAAAGCGCCTTTGCCTATATAAATATCTCAAAACGCTATATACGTAGAAAAAAAATACACTTTCAAGTATATATACAATCCTATCAAAATACAGCAAAATCCGATGATAATAATAATGATGAACAAGTACACTCGCAATAAAGTAGAATGAAAAACAAACTGCGATAAAGCTTATGATGATTATGAAAATAATAATACACGCAGTGCAGGCTAAGAGTCACAATTCCTGACATAAGCAGGGATAGCATCACAATCTTGGTTTAGGACGTTTGTCTCAAGGTGCAAAATATAATGAAAATGTTATCAACAAATACTCCACTGATTATTACAGGCAATACAAGTAGCATACGCGTCAAAGGCAATGACCTGTAAACAAGTCACCCGGATAGTGCTTTGATGGGTGACCACTATGCATAGCAGGTGTTATAATGCGTGGAGGCCCTGGATAAGACGGTAAGAGGGACTGAGAAGCAAGCCTCGAAAGAGGTGGTTGGAGGCAGTGATTCAGGATGTGAAGGACCATAGAGTGGACGTGGAAATGATGGCCATGGACATGCTGTGAAAAGAGCTTTATAGCTCATCGGATTCCTCCAGTATAAACAAAGATGATGATTCTGAAGAGGAGCAGGAAAACAGACTCCACATTAGTGGGAAATAATCCAGGAGTAAGAAGAATATATAAATTCCAAATTTAAATTAAATTAGCATCACGGGGAAAAAACACACTGTACCGATGAGACAGGAAGAAAAAAAACAAGTAACAATAAAAATGTGATTGTAAAATGAGAAAAAAATTACTTTCTCGAATCAAATAGCAACCCTGCACCATGACAATTCATCAATATCTGCAGAGGTGAGGATATATAAGTCTAGAAAAAGAGAAATGTTGCAGCCCTGCAATACCTTTCTCATACCACTGCTGGTGAAAGCTCCTACACTAGAGGAAGCTCCAGAGAGCCGTTGCAAGAGATATTCTGAGCCACCACTTCGCGACTCTACCCAGACGTCTTGGAAGATGTGGCAGTGCCCACACTTTGCCTCACCGCACAGGACCGGCGGATCGACTAGCGGCGGCGTACATATGCATAGTTCTGTGTGGACAGAGCCGGATTGAAGAAATTTGGCACATTGTTTTTACCGCCGAGCCCGGAGATCGATCGGGCACCCTTTGGATTCACGTTGATATCAGCGCCCTGATATCAACGTGGATACGAGGAGTGATTTTCATGGATAGGCGCAGATAATAGAATCCGTCTAAGAGTATTGTCTCTGCCCGCCATATCAACGAAGATAAAAAAAGGATTTCCATCGTAATGAGCATGTTTAAAAAAAAATCAAGTGAGAGAATTCCACACTTGCAAGATGTGGCCTAGAAATGGAAGATTACGCGCGTTCAAAACCCAACCGCGAGCACACGGCATCCTCCCGAGACGTTGGTCTACCGAACTGGAATTTAAAGTGGTAATGTAATCTGATGGAGGAAGGAGTGATGCAGTGGTTATTGTGACGTTACTCTGAACTCGTTCGACTTGAGTTCGAATCCCGACCACGGCTAACACCAGGAATACCTGAACTGTGACTGCGCTCTCTGACTTCAGCAATCCACATTGACCAGCGTGGCGAAGTATGAAAAAACATCCAGCAGTGGATTTCGATTTAAAGCTTTCGTGACTGCAGGAATTCATCTTCTTGGTTCTTTCGGTAAAGTCACGTAGAAGGGAAGTAATAAAATAATAAAAATAATAAAGCATAACAAAATAATAGAATATAATAAAATAATATAGTTATTTTATAATGTTTTATTATTTAATAATAAAAATAATAAAATAATAGAATATAATAAAATAATATAAATATTTTAGTATGTTTTATTATTTAATAATAAAACAAAATAAAATAATATAATAAAACAATTAATTTATTATTTTTATTATTTTATTACTTCCCTTCTACGTGACTTTACCGAAAGAACCAAGAAGATCCAGCAGTGGATTGACAAAAAGGGTGAACACCATTTGTGTTTTGATTCATCATAATCTGATTTGTTTCCGGATATTTTCCTGACACGGTCTTTTATCTGCTATGAAGAGGGACCACTTGCCAACATGTCGCCTGTTAGGTATTTTCTTTTTAAAGCCCCACACACACACACACATGCGCTGTTGTTATTGATGGACACGAGGTGTTTGTTGTTGTTAATTGAGCATGTGCACCGCTGCCAATGCGGCATCACACATCAACTAATTATCAATTCGACACGCTCAAGACGCTGGCTGTGTACATTATTTGTCTGCTATAAATGTCCAAGTGATAAGCCACTCCGTCGGGCGATCATTTGTGATCTGCTCAAGTTTCTTATATTTTGCACTTTCTGACCCGTCCCTACTGGACATCTCGCGAAAAAGAGCTTCATGGCTCCTCGGATTCCTCCTAAACAAAAAAAAAGTTCTGATTCTGATATGCGCTATTGCCACATTTCAGTTCAGGTGTCTTCGCAGATGCCCACTACGAAGGCGACACATTGTGTACCGTACAATGTCGACCTCGCGCGTTTCCAACCTCGTGATGTTTGTCTGCGTGTCCCAAGTATGTGCACGACTGCTCATAAGCCTCCCCCTTCGCGGTGAGTGCACTGCACTACGAACCTGGTGACACCGGTTCGATTTCCGCGTACGGCCAACACCAGCGACGATTATCTGAACCGGTCCTCGGCCTCCCCAAGGTCGACTCAGCCTCAAATGAGTACCTGTGGTGTGGTGTGTAAAAACATCGTCACTGGGGAGACAAAGGCGGTCGGGCGTGGAGCTGGCCACCGTACCTTCGTGTACCGTGCCGGCCTTCATAGGTGCTACTCGTTAACAGCACTTGCCCTAACAGTCTGTTACGGCTATACAGGGGATCTTTGTCTTTGTTACTGCTGGTCATACGCCCTTACCTCTTTCATGTGCACCCTGTCATAAGGAGATACGACAACACGAACCGCTCAACACGGCTTCTAAAGTTCATCATGAACCAACATTACGATGTTGTCTGCTGCTATGAACAGCTAATGTAAATCCGTCATCTCAAAACCCATGATCTGCACGCCGAGGCTGGACATTAAGAGAGTTTCCACAGCGTGGCGTTGGCAAGAGACAGTACTTTCAAGTGACACCTTTGCATAGGTTCCCCAAGCACACACACGTCAACTGTCCGTTTCTGCGAACTGTATCAATGCGTAAGAGGTGTGTTCCAGATTTTTGCCACGGTGGCGAGATGTTAAATACCTCGCCTAGTATGAATGAGGTCGTGGGTTTAATCCTAACCATGTATATTTGGAATTTGCATGTTCTCCCCGTGGTTGCGTGCATTTTTCTCCGGGTCCTCTGCCTTTTCCCTCCACATTTAGAAACTGCATGCCTTGAGAGTATTTGGCTGCTGGAAATTTGCGCGTGATAAGCCACTTCGTTGAGCTACATCTCGCTCAGTGGGTCTTTCCTGGTAAAATTAAGAAAATAGTTTAGTAGTTACTCGCATTCTAATGAGCAGCCGGCACGCTTACTGAAGAAGGCACAAATGGGAAAGCAGGGGCCAAGTTTGCTCCACTTCTTCTCACGATCAATGAGCAAATAATTTCCGTTTGGCACATTTGCCTCAGTGAGCCAGAGAGGGAGAGACACACACAGTATGTGTGTATGTTGAACTTATTTGGCATCGTACATAGCCAATCTTGCTCATCGGAGGTGCAGGGGGAAGGATAACAAACCTAAACACATAAAAGGAGTTCGAAAGAAATTAGTTTTCAATCTAGATTTAAAAGTGCATAACTTCCAGTAATGTCAGAAATAAGCGCATTCCAGACGGCCGCAGAAGCGCATCTGAAAGCGTGCACGATGTGGTGACCGTCTTTGTTCGATGGTTAGCTAAATGCTGCTGTGACGATGACCGGATTTCGCGTGATGGTGTATGCTTGTTGACGAGATCAGCAAGGTATTGTGGTTCATTTGTGGCTAGCACTTTGTGTGTAATGAGTGCGACCTCATAATGTATTCGTTCGGTAACCAGACGCCAATGCAGGAGACACAGACGCGGACAGAGCAAATTCAGAAACACAGACCCAGATACAGAGAGACAGAAGACAAAGTGACGAAGAAAAAAAAACACGCAGCTATTGGGTGGCAAAATGTCGCACAGGGACCCTATGCAAATTGGCATCAGGATGGCACTAAACACATGCACGCGCTCACCAAAATTGGCAAGGCTAACCCACAACGCTCATGCATCATGCACGAGTGGCTGCAAGCTGTGTGAGCAATGGTGCAGGCAAACAGTGACTGGTTGCAGGCGATGTCCACGATGACTCACGATAAAAAAATAAGAATAACAAATACGTCATCAATATTTATACGATTGTCCGAAATGTTGCCGTGAAACAGCCCGCGGGCACGGCTTTCGTGAGCCTCGTCAATCAGGTCAAGTACAGGTTTGCTCGCCGCACGCGTGATGGACTGCGAAAAGAAACTCAAGATATATTCTCATGATACTAAGTGGTAGGGAGCGGCAAGTTAAAGAGCGCGCGCAAAGTGAGCGGGTCGAAGGCGGCGTGTGGCTTCAGGGGCGTGTGGGTTCGTCGGCTTGTGAATTCATCCTCGGTCGTGAGAGTGAATGTTATTCTTTTTCTAACCACAGCCGCTGAGCACAGGAACAAAGGCCCAAAATGTCATACGGCCAGCAACAAACAGGACCGTTTGGCGAACCTTCGAACGAAGATGGTCACTGCATCGCGCGCCTTCAGATGCGCTTCTGGGGCCGTCTGGAACGCTGTTTTTTTTGATAGCCGCTGTAGTTTTGCACTTTTAAATCTAGATTGAAAACTCATTTCTTTAGAACTACTTTTTGTGTTTCGTTTGTTGTCCGTCCACCGCACTTCAAATTATCATGGCTGGTTACGTACGGTGCAATAAAAGCGCAATATACTGTACATACATACCGTAAACTGCACTCAATGTTTCTTCCACCCGTGTTGAGGAATTGGTCTACCAAACTCTTTAATGTCGTCCGAGCTGGTGGCGAGACGTCGTCTCCCTCGCCTGGTATACAAACGAAGCCCCACTTGTATCCACGCTCAGGCCTGTTTTTTCCGGGTTCGGCACGACGTCCGACGTTTCGCTGCGCATGCCGCGATCTTCTTCGTCGACTGGTGCCATCGAGCTCCTGCAGAGAATCGGACATCGTGACGAGCGCCACGCAGGTACAGTCCGAGGAGACAACGGAGGGCCACGCGGCAACATCGTGAAAAATCCCACGCATTAAGCTCTCTTATTCACGCCGACGTGGCAGTGCTGTTGGCCGACCATAAATCCATGCCCATCTGTGCATATAACCCCCTATATCTGTGCATTAACATGGATAAGGGAATAGGATTACCATCGCCTCTTGGTCACTTTTATTTACGTGTTAAAAACAAATGTGGAGAGGAGGAAAAGAAAAAATCGATTTGCGGATCGTAGAATTGTTTGCCAATTGATCTGTCAAGCATATTAGGAGTTGCAGGTAGTTCATCGGTCCATGGATGAGACGAGTTATACTTTACTCACTCATCGCTTCATTAATTTACCCCATTCATGCAGATTTATTGCAAGGAAATTAGACTGTAACAATGTAAAAATCAAAGGTGCCGCCCTGAAATGCCTTGCTCGTGAAAGTTTTTGCGGAAGAGTCCCTACAAGAGGGAGCTGTAGAAACCCCCTCTTGGAAGGTATTTGGCCTACTCTTCTACGATAAGCACACGCGACTTGCCCGTCAACTTATCGAGGGCGCACCCATTTGTGCACAACTGCTGCGGCGAGGCGAGGAGATGAAACCGACGACATCTGGAATCCAAGTTGAGCGTGCTAACCAATTACCTCCATTGCAGCACTCCAATTATTATTTTTTTAATGTTATCAATGTAAACATTTCCTTACGTTGAAATAAAAAAGCAATATAATGAAAAAAAGCAACATCAAATAAAAATTTGCTGATTGTAAAAAAGAAAAATATCTCAAGTTAAGTTAACATCAGACGTGAGTAAGAAGCGCCGATTTTTTTTAGCGAAAACATTGCTTAAAAAAAGCAACCACTTTTAAAAGATAACATTTTTGAACGGCAAAGTAAAAATGTTATCAATGTAAACAATTCCTTACGTTCAAATAAAAAAGCAGTATAATGAAAAAAGAACTACATGAAATAAAAATGTGCTGATTTTAATAAAAAAATGGATCTCAATATAAGTTCACATCAGACGTGAGTGAGAAGCGATGCATTTTTTGACAGAAAACATTGCTGATAAAAAAAAGCAACCACTTTTAAAAGGAAAACAATTTGAACGGCAAAGTTAAAATGTTATCAATGTAAACAATTCCTTACGTAAAAAAAGCAGTATAATGAAAAATAAAAACTACATCAAATAAAAATGTGTTGATTGTTAAAATAAAATGAATCTCAATTTAAGTTTACATCAGACGTGGGTAAGAAGCGCCGCATTTTTTGAGAGAAAACATTGCTTAAAAAAAAAGCAACCACTTTTTAGAGATAACATTTTTGAACGGCAATGAAAGGTCACAAGACCAAAGGAGCGTGTACGTCGTATGCCTGTATCTCATTGTGCGCCTCAACATCCCAACCGCCTGGGGAGAGAAAAAAAAAGGTACTGCTCATTAATTCTGCCGAGAAGAATCCCACACACGGACAGCTTCTGAATGTAGCCTCTGCTATCAACATTAAGCACTGAGAGCGGAATCCTCTGTAACACGGCCCCAGCAGCTCCTGCAGATCGAATTCTGCTGTCAGAAATTCAAACTCGAATTTATAAGGCTCGCGCTGCGAACCCCTATGAGTTTACCCACAATTCCTCAGTGGAAGAGATGGAGGAGGGGGTTGAACGGCGGTTTGGCAGTTGGGGGCATCCACTGGGAACAACATCGTAACAAATAGGGCATCTCGTTTTTGCGTGTGCTATGAAGAGGGGCTGTTGCATAAAACATTACATGTTATATATATATATTTGAGTTAGATCGTGTAAATATAAATGGGTCCTTAAACCACCTCCACCCGGATACAGCCAATGAGCAAGGTTTGTCACAACCCATGGCAGTAGATGCGGATATTTGATGCACAAATGGAAAATTAAAAACTCTCCAGTCGGGGG
>JAAXLI020002726.1:524-10985 GCA_014621495.2 Entosphenus tridentatus | reverse complement strand
CCCCCCCCCCCCCCTCCAATATATATTAATTATGGCTTTGGGTCAACCCCTGATCAGTGCCCTACCTTATTACAGACCAATTCATACCTTATTGGTCACTACGTGCCACTTATAAATCTCAACGTTCGTCCTACAAAGTGCCATCACAAGGGACAAATAAATAATCTAAATAAATGTTCAAGTAATGAAACGGCTGTCTGCCGTGTGGACCTGAAAATTCAGTTTCCCTGTACAAGAATATGGGGTAAACCGTATGGGTTGACAGATATGAAATGTATAGCAGCTAAATAATCTTAAATAATATGAATGTCAAGTTTCTAAAATGAAGCTTCTGCTACCTACGGTCTGAAGAGTTAACATTTGTCTAACAAGTAGGCTTTCGCGACGAATTTAATAGTTTATCGACACTCATATTTACGCGATCTAACCCAAAAAGCCTTATGGATGAGAGTTAACATATTTACTCTTAGGTTTTTTCGGTAAAGTCACGTGACTTGACCGAAAAAAAAACCTAAGAGTGTGAATCCTTGCAGTCACGAAAGCTTCAAATCTAAAGTTAACATATTTGTTATTGGTGGTGCTACTGGTTTGCCTGATACACACATTCTGCACCTCACCACCACCTGGTATAGAGCAACAGGAACGTAATAAGAGGTGTTTTACACTTTGGTTTTTTCGGTAAAGTCACATAGGTAAAAAAAGATAAAATAGATTAAATCGCGACGTTTCGGAAGCAACACAAGCAACCGTCATCAGTCATTTTGCTGGAGCAGTCAGCTCCTGAAGAAGAGTGTAGGACATATGTTTCAGATCTTTATTTCCGCGGATGGGCTGGAAACTAAATTCGTTTAATGTTTGTACAGGGGGTGTCAGAACTTGCATCAGCAGGGTTTACCCCCAATGTATTATTATCAGAAAGGTCACCAGCTTCAGAAAAATGAAGGTTAAAATTGTCAACTATTTTTTGGGGCTCTGAAAAATAGTCCCTTTTTAGGTTAAGTGCAACTGGAAGATTATCTGTATTAGATGCCTTTTGTAAATACATTTTACTGTATTCCAGAAGATCTCTGTGAATCTCCTGTGGGTCTCTGTGAATCTCCTGTGGGTCTCTATTGGTTTACATTATGGTGCCATAATTTGAGTTGCATGGCCACTTACACTGCTGTGGCTTGTGTCTTTCATGCATCTCTGGGTCGACGTATCGCGATGTGTCTCTGTTTCGCGATGTGTCTCTGAATCTCCGTGGGTCTCTGGGTTTACGATCTGGTGCCATGATTGGGTTGTATGGCCACGATACTACTGCTGTGGCGTGTCTTTAATGCATCTCTATGTATCTGTGTGTCTCCCTTTAGGTTTATTACATGGTCCATAGTGCGGATTGCATGGCCACAATGGCACTGGTGTGGCTGTCTTTAATGCATCTCTGTGGGTCGCCGTGTATCGCTATGGATTTCTATGCATCTCTGTGGGTCTATGGGTTTACTATATAATGCATGGCCACAATCTTTCATTTTCCAACCTGACCACTTGTATGTGCCGTGTGTACGTAATGAGCTTCTTTCGCACCGAATCTCGGCAGAGCCGGCCTCCTTGACACGGGCCCGACTTCCCCGAGTGAACAAAAAAAATTGGTTGTTGTTGTTGTTTTGAAATGGCGTTGTCCCAGACGTGAGGCTGGAGCTGCGTCTGGGAGTGAGCCGCGTGGAGCGTCTCTCCGCCAACGAGACGCTGCAGCTCTCGCTGGAGGCGCTGCCCAACTCTGCGAGCTTCGTCACCTTCCAGGCTCACAAGCGGGGGGACGGCGGCGTCACCGTCGCCTTCTCCAGGGTAAACGGCACGGCCGCGGGGTCAACGGCACGGCCGCGGGGTCAACGGCACGGCCGACGGGTCAAGTGGTTTTGCGGGTTTAAAAACGAATTCTTGAGAGGTTGCCTGACCCTGGAGTTTAATAGTTATTCTTGATCCCCTCTCCCCCATTCCCCACCCCACCTACTCCAGGTTTCCCTCCCCTGTGATCCCCCGCCGCCCTCCCCCTACATAGGGCTGGCTCAGTTTCCCGGTTTGTGTGCGAGCCGCGTGACACGGGCTGTGTTATCGGGGGGCTCGCATTCTGTAAACGACAACAACAAAAATAAAAAACCGGCCTCCGCTAAGAAGGAGCCCTCTGCTCTTCTACAAGCGGAAACCGACGTCCTGGAAGCTGTGGGAGCAGAGCCACACTTTGCCCCACCCACAACATGACTCTCATTCCCCTCCCGTGCAGCCTGTAACAGACTGTTGGGGCAAGTGCTTTCAGCGAGTAGCAATACCCAGTGAAGTCCGGAACGGCACACGAGGGGGTGGGCCGCCCAGCACCACGCCCGCCCAGCACCACGCCCGCCCGCTTTTGTCTCCCCAGTCGCGATGATTTTACACTACACACCGTACTAAGGTACTCATTTGAGGCTGAGTCGACTTAGGGGAGGCCCAGGTCCGGTTAAGGTAATTGTTGCCGGTGTTGGTCGCGAAAGCCGGAATCGAACCTTGGGTCGCCAGACTCGAAGAGGCACGTGCTAACCGCGACACTACCGCTCCCCACACTGATGCGGTGCTTGTGCCAGGCTATGTGCACCTTGAGGCCACGTGAAGTATCGAACGCCCGCCAGCAGGAGGTCACGGCAGACCCAGGTGCCACGGGTCGACTGACTGAGATGACCGAGATGACTGGCTGATGCTCCACCTGTGCCCCCTACTATGCCATCTTGCTGTGCTTAACCACCCAGCGCTCCGCACATTGTTGTGAGCGTCGCTCCTCTGTCCTCCGTTGTTGCTGGAGGGCGACTGCCTCCAACTGCTCAGTAGCGTCCTTCACGAGCCGCCTCCACAGAGGCAAGTCCACTCAGCTCCACGTCCTCTTGTACCACATCATTCCATCTCTTCTCTAGGCCGGATAGCCCCCTCTATCCGGCCGAACAAAAGCCAAATCTTGACTTAAAGCTTTCGTGACTGCAGGAATTCATATTCTTGGGTCTTTTGGTAAAGGTTCAAATAAAATAACAAAAAACTAGAGCCTTTTTTTCTTTTTCTTCCTGATGACGAACGCTTGTGTTGCGATCGAAACGTCGTAGTTTTTTGTTATTTTGTTGTTGTTTTCTTTGAACCTATCTATGTGACTTTACCGAAAGACCCAAGAATACGAACAAAAGCTGTTTAGGCATGCAGTGGCTGGGCATGCGGGCTACATGACCCAGCCAACGCGGCCTTGCCTGCCGGAGGAGCTCACCGATGGGACTTTGCCCAGATCTTTAAAGGATTTGTGAGCTCCTCACACAATCCAGCCTGGTTAAACCCAGGATGGATCGTAGGCAGCCCAGCCTAAATGTTTCCAACCGGCGAAGATTTTCCATCAGGGGGGTCCACGTTTCGCAAGCGTAGAGAAGGGAGGGAATGACCGTGGCCGAGAAGACCTGAAGCTTCCACACAGCATGACGCAGCCGATGAAAAGATAATGCTGCTCGACTTATTTGGAGTGAGACCTCCGCTGTCAAACTGAAGCAGGTCATGAGCATACTGCCCAGGTATGGGGAAACTCTCCACTCTCTCCACAACTGCCCCATCACCAATTGGGAGTTGTGGGGTTGGAGTGCCCGATGGTACAAAATACCCAGGCAAGTGCTTAGTTTTGGTGGGGCTGATGGTAAGGCCCCACCTTTTAGTGGCAAGCTCCAGGTTCAGCAGCAGCGCCTCCAACTCCTCCTCTGAGTGAGCAGCAATTACCAGATCATCGACATACATAACATGGTTGAGCAATAGGGAGCCATTCCTTGACCGCACCCGGGCATCGATCAGCCTCCCATAATATCTGTACCAGATGGAAATTCCTCCAGTACAGCCATTGAAGGCTTTACGAACTACGTGGTCGAAATAGATGTTAAATAATGTTGGAGCCAGAGGACATCCCTGTCGTACCCCAAGGTAAACAGGGAATGGCTCCGATTCCCGGCCACGTAGTTTTACCCAGGCCTGCTCACCATCATGAAGGTCCTTAATGATCGTGAGCAGAGTCAGGGACTCCGAAAGCACGAAAAACAACCCAGAGTCCAGGCCTACTGATGGTATCATAGGCTTTGACCAGGTCAATAAAGCAGAGATGTAGGTCTTGTTGGAATTCCCTAGACCTCTGCTGTAGCAGACGGACAGAAAATATGGCATCTGTGCAGGACCGCCCGTTCCTGAAACCGCATTGAGGTTCCACAAGCCTCTCCTCGGCGTGCCTGGCAAGGCGATGTTGAATGTCTTTGCAAGGATTATTTCCCGGCACACTGAGGAGTGAGATGCCCCTGTAGTTGTTAGTCTGTGCGGTCCCCCTTGTTAAAGAGGGGGACCACCAGGGCATCCTACCAATCATGTAGATCCCATCCAGTGGTCCAGACTGTTGTTATGGTGTCATGTAGGGCAGTCTGTGCACAAACGCCACCCTCCCTCAGCATTTCGCTTGGGAGCTCATTTCTGCCCGGTGCCTTTCTTGGTCTCAGACTCTGGATCACCTTCAGTACTTCCTCAACAGATGGCACCTCAGCCAGCCACTCACAGGGGGTGACTTCTTCCAATATTTGAGGCACCGCAGCCTCCGCAGGGTCATCCCCACTTTGTCCCATGATGGGATTTCCCCTCCTCCAGGACCTCACAGAAATGCTCGGCAAATCTGCAAACCTGTTCCTGGGGGTTGGAAATTGTGTGATTTAATGCAGTAATTTGATTCTTTGCAAAAGGTATCTATTTGTCGTTTAAATGTCTTGACACCTGTTTTATTGCCAAGGAAGGGTAAAAACCTATTAATGTTTTTTTTCATAACTTTGATACTGGCAAAAAAAGGTCCCATTTTGTGTACCTGCTGATCGGGATGTAAGATTTTCGGTGTGCGCGTGTGGAATAATAATAATAATAATAGTGTGTGTGTGTGTGTCAGGCCCTCAGGAGAGGAAACTCGTACACTGGCACGGACGCAGGGCTGCTGTTTTCACTTCATCCCCGGGACAGCCGACTGCTGTGGTACATGTACACGGGGGCCCAAGCCAACGCCACAGCCAGCCTTCTGGCGCTGGCCTATTCAGCCAGTGGTGAGGATCACGTGCACACACACACGGCGTGTGTGGCTAAGCACTGCGCGTGTGTGTATGTCGTGTGTGTATGTCGTGTGTGTATGTAGTGGGGAGTGGTGGTGCAGCGGTTAGCGCGCGCCGCGCTACGAACCCGGCGACCCGAGTTCGATCTCGCTCGCGGCCACCAACGCCAGTGACAATTATCTGAACCGGCCCTGGGCCTCCTCTAGGTCGACTCGGCCTCGAATGAGTACCTGGTGCGGTGTGTAAACATCACCACGCGGGAGACAATGGTGGGTGTCTCGTGTGCTGTGCCGGCCTTCGTAGGTAGCTCCTCCCTAGCAGCACTTGCCCCAACAGTCTGTTAAGGCTTTACGGGGGATGTTTGTCTTTGTATGTTGAACTTTCTCCGCACGGTACGTAGCCGAGCGTGCTCATCGGAGGTGCTAGGGAAGGACCACAAACTCGCCACACAAATCGGCTTACCCTTGCATGTTAAGATTTGAAATAAAAAAAACGTTTAAATGCTTCCGTTTCACTAGTGTGTGTGTGTTTCTTTTAATTGTGATTTTTAAATGTGTTTTTTTGTTCTCCGTGTTATAATAGTAGGTTAAATCGCAGTTCGTCTGTTATGCCAGTGGCTCCCGCGGTGCACTGCACACTGCACACTGCACACTGCACACTGCACACTGCACACTGCTATACTACACAATACCTTACTGCACTACACCACTTCTGGCTGGCCATCGAACAAACAGTCACCACATCGCACGGCGCTTTCAGATCGCGCTGCTTCTGCGGCCGTCGGCAACGCTCCTGCCTTCCCATATTAGGAAGCCGACTGGATCTGTGCACGGCGATGGTGATTAGACAGAGCAGCACGTGGATTAGAGAACGCGCACAGGGTAGAGACATCGCCACCGCCCCCGCATTGCTCTTCATCCAGCAGTAGATGGAACAACGGCGGTGGTTACCGCACCGCACGCCTACAGATGCGTTGTTTCTGCGGCCGTCTGGAATGCTCTTCCCTTCCGATTAATATTCGGACGCCGCTGTGAGCCGTGCTGCTGCTGCTGCACATTGAAATCGTCGTTTCGACTGACAAACTCGTTCTCCTTGACATTCTTGACGACGGCTTGTGGCTTGTGGCCGCGTCCGCAGATTCAGGTCGACGTGAACTCGGGAGGAGGGGCCGTGTCGGCGTTTGAATATATTTGCAGCCGATGGGATTGGCAATGGAACTCTGGGGCAGTTGTTGATTGGTAGGCGTGGCGTGTAGTAGTAGTATTGATAGTAAGAGTTCACATCCGGTTACGACTTGATACATCCGATCCACGTTTTTCAGCTCTCTCCCCTTTCTCCGCTCTCTCCACTCGTTCCGGTCCGCTCCCCTCCACTCCTCGAGCAGACCCAGTGCCGGGCGGCTGTAACCTAGAGTACGACATGGAGGTGGACCCCAACCTCCGTCTGAGCTACAACCTCTACGAGACGGTGCTGGAATTTGCTCCGGCCAACCTCGGTTACCCACGGTCAGTCGTCCCTTCTCCCCACCCAACTACACCATTGCAAGCTTTACACAATAATCATACTATACACTATACCATTCATACCGGTAGGAATCTCCGGGTACTCTAGGTTACAGCCGCTACGTGTGTGTGTACGTGCGTGGGACTAGCCTGCCGGCGTGCGCCTGCTTCTCTGCCTCGTCCGCAGGGGTTCTGTGCCACCAGCCTGCGACCAGGACCAGGGCCCCCAGTCGCGCTGGCGCCTGCAGTACGACGTCTACCAGACCTTCCTCGACGAGGGCGACCTGGGGGTGGACTCCCTCCTCAGCGCCCTGCGCCGCTTGTCCAGCGCCAGCGGCTGCGAGGCGTACGGCTCCAAGGTACGTACGGAAAGTCTTTGTTTGCGTGCGAGTGTGTAAGGGGGGAGCGGTGGTGTAGCGGTTGGCGCGCTGCGCTACGAACCTGACCACCCGAGTTCGATTCCCGCTCACGGCCAACATCGGTGACGATTAGCGGAACCGGTCCTGGGCCTCCCCTAGGTCGACTCGGCCTCCAATGAGTGTCTGGTACGGTGTGTAGTAAACATCGTCACTGGGGAGAAAGATGGCTGGGCATGGTGCTGGCCACCCACCCCCCTCATTTGCCGTTCTGGCCTTCCATAGGTGCTCGCTTAAGAGCGCTTGCCCCAACAGTGTTTTTAAAGGCTTTGAGGGATTTTTGTCTTTGTGTTGTACGAGCCCGACGGATTGTATCGGTGCGTGTACGAATGAATATGCGTGCGTTAGTACAGGTGCTGCTACTCGCTATCGGCACTTGCCCCAACAGTCTGTTAAGGCTACACGGGTAGATTTGTGTATTTTGTAATGTGCCGCTAGTAGTAGTAGTCATATTTGCAAACCCGTATTCTTATGCAGGGAAATGGAGTTTTCGGGTCCATACGGCGTACAGCCGTTTCAATGCGGGCAACGACGAAGAATTCTGTGTTTGTCCCTTGTGATTGGACTTTGTAGGATGAACGTTGAGATTTATAATATTGTCCATAAATAGAGGGTTTGTTGTGGTTTGGAGATCGCGTAAATATACACTGGTTTGTCGTCAAACCCGCCACCGCCACCACCCAACACGCAGCCGATTTAGTAACGGTTTGCCACGTAAACAAAATGTGACAATTTAGTTACTAGTTGAGCACTTACCAAGGGGTGGGTAGTGGGGAGCGGTGGTGCAGCGGTGAGCGCGCTGCGCTATGAACCGATGCACCCGAGTTCGATTCCCGCTCATGGCCAACGCCAGTGACGATTTTGATCTGAACCGGTCCTGGGCCTCCCGTAGGTCGACTCGGCCTCCCAAATGAGTACCTGGTGCGGTGCGTAGTAACCATCGCCACTGGGGAGACAAAGGGGGCCGGGCGTGGTGCTGGCCACCCACCCCCTCGTGTGCCACAGTGCCGACCTTCGCAGGTGCTGCCGATCTCAGAACGCGCGCGAGAGGCCTACTAGTAGTAGTGCTAGTATTGGCGCCGCTGTTTATTTTTTTGTTTGTGCCACGCGAACGTGCACTCGCACACCGCAGGGGACGTTAGCGGAACGACCGCCGCCAGTCTGCGATAGCCGGCGGCAAAATCTGTGCCACGCGAACGGCAACGCACGCATGGCCTTGTGGGAGGATTGATACCGATTTATAAAAGTTACTTTATTTTGAGCTTTTCGCTCGCGGTTTCGTTCCGATGACGTGTGCGTGCATCATCGGAACGGAACCGGAAGAAAAACGTCATGACGTACGGGTGTGTGTGTGTGTACGTCATCGGAACAGGAAAGGGTTAACATCTTTCTGTATTATGGGATGTTGGCTATCAACAACAAGGCAACTCCTATGACTAATTGGGAATGGGACGCAAGCGTAGGATTGGTCACCCTGTCGCTGGCCGCCTTTGGGGAGGGTGTATAGTGTGAAAGGCCGAAACACCCTAGGAACCAAAGGTTCACTACTGACGATGCGCTCCCCAAATTTCACCAGGCTCGCTGTTCATGAACTCTTGCAAGTGCTTGCACAAAGGATAGTAACATCTCATCCTGTGTTCTTGGAATCTGCAAGAGGGTATGCTGTAAAGTCTTTGTTTCTTTTTCAATTGAATTGCTGTGGATATCCCATACTACTCCAGCCTTGACTGGGAACTATTTTCGATCTTTTCCCCTTTGTGCGAGTCGTCGTTCTCTTGATCTCTCGACACCCCCCCCCCCCCCTTCTCCGTCTCGGTCTTTGGATCACTCGCTGTCTCTGGTCTCTGGATCACTCTCTCGACTCTGGCTCTCTCTCGGTGTCTCTCTCTCCCCCGATCTCGCGCAAGCCGGTCGCGTCTGCCGAGCTGTCCCTCGTTACTTTCCAACACCCTGCCGTGCCCATTCCGGGTCCTTGGGAGCTCCGCTCTCGTGATGCTGCCCCAGCCGGTCGGAGGGCCTTGAAGACGCCGCCGCCGCCGCCGCCTCGTGTTTGCGCCTCTTCCCCGGGGCGCCGTGGTGATTCGCCGAGGCAGCAGGTCTATTCGTGGTGATGAGTGGCTTCCCTTTGTGGCGGTCCGCCCCAGTTGCCGCGTTGCGGCGAGCACTTTGCGTGCCGCTTGTAAAACCCTGCGAGCGCAACGCGGACGAAGATCCCCCGTGTAGCCTTAACAGACTGTTGGGGCAAGCGCTGTTAGCAAGCACCTACACACACACAGACACAAAGACAAAGATCCCTCGTGTAGCCTTAACAGACTGTTGGGACAAGCACTGTTAGCGAGCAACTAACGAAGGCCGGAGTTGCACACGAGGGGGTGGGTGGCCAGCAACAGGCCCGGCCGCCTTTGTCTCCCCAGTGGCGATGTTTTTACGCACCGCATCAGGTATTCATTTGAGGCTGAGTCCACCTAGGGGAGGCCCCAAGGATCGGTTCAGATAATCGTCACGTGATGTTGGCTGTGAGCGGGAATCGAACTCTGCGTCGCCAGGGTCGTAGCGTGGCGTGCTAACCGCTGCGGCTCCGCTCCCCCTTGCACGCGCGGACAGACACGCGTCTGACTGTTTGTGTGCGAGAAGCCCATTGACATGGTTTTTATATTTGAAGCAACTGGAATACAATTTGCCCCTCATTCGCCACCCACCATGGAACACATACAAGTTTTATTTTGATGGGGGTGTGTATGGCACAGTGGTTGGCACTCTGTGCGATATAATTATACTTTTTATTTTTATTTGAAACCCAGCATGTGACATTCGTTTTTTTTTATATGAATCCGCGGGTGGCATGGCGTGGCAGAGTCTAATCCCGCTTGGCGCCCCCCCCCGGGGATCTGCGGCGCTTTCAGATTCACTGCTCCTGGCGGCCGTCTGGAACGCTCTTCCCTTCTGATATTAGCAAGCGACTGGGAACGGTGCACTTCCAAATTGTCATCATCGACATCGGCAAACTCAAATAATCATGACGGCTTTTTGTGTTTTAGTTGTCCTTCCGATTTAGCATGGTTGGCTACGTACTGTGCGAAAGAAGTTCCACACATACAACTCCTGAGTCTCCCCTTACCCCCCCCCCCCCCCCACTTGTGAGTCCACGGGTCACTCGGTCACCGCTGGCTAGGCCAAGACCCATGGCGTGGCACGAGAACCTCCGTACGTATTGGCAGCGGTGTGGCTGTCAAATTCTCAATGCCGCCCCCCCCCCCTACCAACCTTCCACTGTGTGTTTGTTTTGACCCAGAGCGTCACCTTTGTAAAAGGATCTTCCCCAGAAGCGGTTGTGTTTAATGTCCACTTCTATCTGTGGACTGTTCTCCCAAGATGGAAGTTTTGTTTTTATTTCTTCCCCCCCCTCCAACCCCACCTCCACTCCACTCCGACCTCCCG
>JAAXLI020002725.1:474-12387 GCA_014621495.2 Entosphenus tridentatus | reverse complement strand
GCAGCTCGGGTCGAGGTCTATGTGTTGGAGACTCGGTAGAACGTAGACGAAGGTTTCTTCAGGATGAAAAACAACGCCGGTCCCTCTAGGAGACCCGGCTTCTATTCTCTTCGGCGTGGCTGGCTCCGCCCTTGGCCACGACCACCTTCCAGAACCCTCGAGCAGGATCTGGACCCCGACCACGTGACCACCCCTAGCCCCCACTTGGTGCCCCTTTTTAGACTTCACTGGTCATGTGTCCTCTCGGGTCAACCAGAGTGCCATTGCCTTTTGTAACTCCATTCCTACGGCCGCCACTCCACACCCTATCCTGTAGGGCTGGCACTGCACGCCAAGCGTGGTGCCATCCAGCGCTATCAAGCGCTCACTGAGCCCCTCTAGGGCCGGTACTACACCCACATCACTGTGGTATCCGCGATGTCGTTACACTGCAGGCCGAGCCTCTCTAGGGCCGGCATTACACAGTGACTTCCCGCGATGTCACTACACACGTGACAAAAGGAGTGATCTATTGTCCTGCAAGCAGCTCTTCTGACACGTGGAGCACCTTCGCAGGTGCAGTACACGCCACCAGCCCTGTTTGTCGATTTAGAGTCAGGTGAGCCTGAATACATCAGGCAATCGTGAGGGACGACGGATTGTCCTCTTCTGTAGCTGGCAAGGCGAAGTTTAACTCCTTCGCCAACGCCAGCAATCGCTCCAGGACCAATGAATCAACTCCCGCTGGCCCCATCTTCGTAAATGCTGTTTGCGCCAATGTCAGCAGAGCACTACGGAAGGCGAGGGGCGTCTCGGCTTCCCCTCGCCTTCGCTCAGCGAATCTGTGTCGAATGCTCGATGGCGGGTTGTACACTGCAGCCATCTGTGTGAAGGCTTGCGCCAGCGTGGTCCTCTTTTCTGGCGGGATGGCATGAAATGCCGCCAAAGCGTCGTCGTCGAGGGAAGTGGGAAGCGCCCGCCAACGTGCGGGCGTTTGAACGCCTCCCAGTCCCCGCCAGCCGCTGTGAACTCCCGGACGAATGGGAGTCGCTGTTGCAGCGCTGATATGTCCCGCGGTGAGGCTGGCGGGAGGGGGAAAATGGCGGGCTCCGCTTCGCGCATTTCCATCAAAATGGCCACCGAGCTTTCGGGCGGCATGGCGGGAGAATCGCGCGTGTGGACGGCAGCAGCAGCGAGGTCAACGCCACGTGGCTCTGGGGCTGCCTCCTCCGTCGGCGGCTCCTCAGCATCGAGCTCGGCGACCAGCACGGCCGCGGCGCCCAGCAGCTCAGCAAGGCGGGTGCGGGCAGGGCGGCGAATCTTCGATGGCGATGATGCGCTTGCTTGAGTCGCGCAGCTCTGTGCCCGGCGGCGAAGTCTCGTCTGAACTTTCCGGGGTGGCCATCCCCGGGGCTGTCGGAGGGATGGTTTCTATGTCATCTTCATCACCTGAGGAGTGTCTGATAGGTTGCCTGCGACGTGTGAACATATCGCCTCACTATAGCTAAATAGTTGTTGTTAAGTCTAGACATAGAAAAATTGTGCCACTTCTGTCACCAGTTGTAATGAGTTTGATTGAGGTGCACACTCAACTTGGAGGCAACACTATTTATTAACACATAACACCAACTATACATAAGGCGGTGACCACCATTCCTACTCTCACTAACACTCGGGGAACACTACACAGCGAGACCAAGGCAGGTGACGGCTGCCTGATTATGAATGACGATCGGAGACTTGAGGACTTCTCATGGTGTCTTCATCCTGGAGTGGAACAGCCCAGCTCCCCGTTCACACCCCGTTTATTACCGCTCCGGCATGGCCGGCTCCACCCCAGGCCATGCCCCCTTCTCGATCCTTCGAGAAGGTTCAGGCCCCCAACCACGTGACCCCCAAGCTTCCCCCTGGGGCCCCTGGCCCCCTTTTATCTGGTCACGTGTCCTGTTGGGTTCACGCAGAGTGCCACGGCCTGACACGACCCCCGTGACACCCGCCTACAGCCCCCATACCGAGCCGACACGGTAGTGACGTCATATGTCCCTTTGCTCGTACAATCCCGACACAGTAATGACGTCATTTGTCACTACATTTGTATTTATTTAAACCATGAGAGGTTATAATAGTTTCATTGCTATTTTCCTGCACACTGTCTTCCTATTTGCAAGTGAATACATCATCTAAAACTTTATTTGAGTGTTAAAAAGTGATTTTTTTAAGTGGCTATGGTGTGATATTTATTATTTGTCAAAACCAGCGCGTCTCCCCGCTCAAATCACTATTGGGCCGCAATCATCTGTACTGGCAGCCTTGAGCCAGTGGGCGGAAATTCTACATTCATATGGCGAGGATCAGTCTTGCTAAATAATTAGTGGACGTTGCAGAGCTCCTACAAATTCGTACTAATTTTATGGACCTATGGAAATGATGGGCTGAGTCGACCTATGATCGGGGTCGGAAATTGCACCAATCCAATTTGCTAGGCAACTGCTCCACCAATAGCACCATATGTACCTTGTACAATTGATTTATATACATAAGCTCTTAATGCAGGAGTGGTCATAGAGTGTCCTGTGCGGAATGAACGTTCTGGCAGGTCATTTTGAACATCCTGTTCCGACAAGTAACATTATCAGGGATCTGTATAAAAATAAAAAATACGTATACATGTCACAGTCAGCTTGACTTAAAGCTTTAACTGGTCTGACGAATGGTTGGCACTCATCCGAAACACGTGATTTACTACGAATAAGTGCTATTTTTTTACTTAAACAAAACACTTCTTTAAAATGCCATAGCCTCCCGGTTATGCAATGCCTGCACAAAACTTGCAAATGAACAGCAATGGGAGCTTAAGTATGTTTAAATTTAAGTTATTTTAACCTTGAACTGATATTGTAAAATAAACGGTAAGTTTTCTTTTTTGTATCACACTACTTTACGAGGGACTCAAAATGTCATTGGAATATGGTACTTAATTTCAGCAGCAGCTGCTTCAGCAGATGCATGATGGCAGTGTGTGCGCGCATGCGTGTGTATGTGTGCATTTGTGTGCACATTTGTTGAGGACCATTATATCACCCGAGTCGTTGACGCATTGTGCCCCAATTCCATCGAAGCTGGTTAAATTCCCAGCAACACAGCAGTTGGAGGCAAGTGGTATCTAAGCTTGTACTGGGCCACGACTAGGTTAACCCAGCCTTAACTGAGCACAAAGTGTGCAAGTACTAGTGCTAGGAGAAAGATTGGTGGGCAGATTTGGCGTTGGCCGCATTGTCCTGTGTGATGCCGCAGCCCCGAAGCCGTTCAGCAGGCGCCCCACCCCGACCTCGCCACCACCAAGTGACGGAGCCGACCCCCGCTTCCCCCGCACCTCACCTCACATAAACACACCCGCACGCATTTCCCCCCCCCATAGAGCTCCGAGGGGAGGCCACCTGATCGACCGGTTTTAATCCGAGAAGCCCTTATCGGGATTAACTTTCACGGTTTCCGGCGACCAGGGAATTGGACGACCTCCCCCGACGCTACTCCGCGGCGCTGCGATCGGCATTAAGATTGCCAGGTCGCGGCGAGGGGCCGCTCGGCCACTGCGGTTGAAACGCACCCCCACACCCACGCACGTATCGACGAGGCGGGCGGGAGAGGGACGGGATGGCATAGTTAGGATAAAATGGGCTCGAGCGCGCAGGCACCATTGTTAGGGAAGTTAAAGGGTAAAGTTGAAAGTATGTATAATCAGGAGAGCAGAGGCACGCGGGGAGCCCGTGCACAAATTCCCATGGCGAGCCTTTGTGATGGACGCCGCCGCATAATTTACATAACAAAGGCGCCTAGGTGCCGCCGCCCATTGTTAAGGAAAACTTAGAATGCGGAGCAACGGGGTGGGGGGGGGCGACCTGGTTTGAGCGATAAAAGGGAGGCACAAGCAGGTAGACGGGCTCTTGCTCCGGAATCAGCCCACGGGAAGCTCTCCAGCCCAGCCGCCCGGACGTCCGTGTGACGTGACGAGGTGCGCAGTGAAGACGAGATCAGCGGAACGCCGTGGGTACCTAATCGTGAGTAAGTGGAAAGGGAATTTTGGCAAGGAGACTGTAGAATCCAGAACCGCTTAGTATCATAAGCAGATAAATAGAGAATAGACCCAGGGGTATCAGAGTAGGCACGCCTCGTCGATGCACACTGATTTAACAACAGTTCACAGGCAGCCGGAAATAAATCATTAATAGCTGATCGTAGCCTCGTGTGATCTCGTTGAGAAGTGCAAACGCGTGTGGTGCTGTGTATACAGCGGCTCGCCTCGTGGGAGTGCTGCACAGAGCGGCGCGAGAGAGGGTGTCGCGTGTGGAGCTGTGTGTGGGTGTGGACGTACGTTCGCTACGTATCTGATACAGGTGTGCATTGGTAACGTGAGTATTCGGCGTGGAGGCGAATACTGCACAGGGCTGTAGACGGGCACACGCTCCCAGCGTGCGAGAGCTGTACGTAGCGGTGTAAAAAAGGGGGAGTATGGCGTTTTATTGATGATGCTGTGCGTACGTATGCTTATAGCGTGGAAGTGCTGCGTGAGGCCGTATGAGTAGGGGCGTCGCGTCCGAATGCCGGCGAAACCCTAGCGGGTATTATGGTGGTGGGGTAACGTAAAGACAATAGGGGATGCAGGCGGGGGCGACCCCGGGGGCCAATGGCCCCCACACCTGTTGCTAGGCTTAATAGGTGTTCCCTATTTCGATTTAAAGCTTTCGTGACTGCAGGAAATCATCTTCTTGGTTTTTTCGGTAAAGTCACGTAGAAGGGAAGTAATAAAATGATAAAATAATAAAACATAATAAAATAATATAATAATATTATTAATATAATAATATTATTTTATTATTATTTTATTATGTTTTATTATAAGGTGTTCCCTAACAGCACGCGTACCAACAAGTCTGTGTGGCTATTAGGCGGAGGGGTTCAGTTTCGTATTTCACTTTGTTGGTCCATTAACAATGTCGAGTTGCTCACTAACAGTGCTTTCCACAAGTCTTTAAGGCCAAACCAGGGTTTTACGTATTTCTCTGTTACTTCGTGTGTGTGTGTTTTTAAAAGCAGCGAAAATGAATTTTAAGCAGCAATGTCAAAGCTGCTTCATAGTCCATGGGCCCAGACCAAAACAATCATTTATTGGTACCACCTAAGGTAGCAAAGTCTAGTAAAGATTTTTGTAATCCTCCATGTGTGTGGGACATATTCTGATATAACCTTTGCGGAGTGGCAGCTTAGTTGTAGTTACCATGACTTTTATACCCATACGCTATGACAGGCGCCCAGAACGATTAAATGGGCATTATTACTGAAAATCTACCTAAATGAAAGCCAGTTAGGTCACAAAATGGTCTTTATTGGTTTAAATACACAATGAAAACACACGATAATAAGGAATATCATAGTTCTGGCATTGTGATGCTAGTAGCAATTAGACGTGAGAGTTCTACTTGTGTTCCCCCTCGTATTGCCATGACAGCAGAGTAAATAGCCATGACAGCAAATTAAATAGCCATATGTGACTAAGCTAAGCATCTGCTCCAGAGAATAAATGCGGAGACAAATTGCGATGAAAAATGAAAAAAACGCTCAATTAAGGCTTTGTGTACTTGGCAAAGTTTTTAATAATCAATTATTACCAATAACAAAGTTATAGGTAATAATTGTGTGCATGTCATGAAAGTGTACAATTTATAGAAGCAAAATATTGAAAAATAGAAACATTGACAAACTGAACAAAACTCATTATTTTTGCCTGTAGTACCTGGCTTTAACTAGTCATCTTAACAGGTACATTAACAATACATTGAAGGTAAAGTTAGCATTCTAGATTTGAAGCTTTCGTGACTGCAAGGATTCATACTCTTAGGTTTTTTCGGTAAAGTTACATAGGTAAAAAATAAATAATAGAAATAATAATAGAAAAAAAATCACGACGTTTCGGAGGCAACACAAGTCTCTGTCATCAGGTGGGACCGTCACAGCTGAATTTACTGTATTACTGTATACAGTAAATTCAGCTGTGACGGCCGACGGCTGCTTGCGTTGTGGCCGAAACGTCGCGAGAATTGTATTTTATTATGTTTTATGTTTATTATTTTATTATTTCCCTTCTACGTGACTTTACCGAAAGAACCAAGAAGATGAATCCCTGCAGTCACGAAAGCTTTAAATCGAAATTTAACCACCGGTACTTGTGTGGCACATTAGGAATGGACCGCTCTTTTTATTATTTCCTCGTGTAGCAAGGGAGTACAGTGAGTGTGGTTTTGTGAAAGTCATTATGTGCTGTGCAGTACATCAACGGACGTGTGTACACCAGCATGCGATGACTGAGTTGGGCCTGTAGGGGGCTGACAGGGTTATTGATTAACCGCACTTGTACACTAGTCACGTGATTAATGGCGACTCGGTTGAGGATTGCTGTGTGTGACACGTGCTGTTGCATCTTACAGATTAACCACAATAAATGTGTTTGCCCTCGATTTGGAGCACCTGCCCACGTCCTTAATTTCGAGTGTGCAACACTTGCCTCACCTGCCAGTAAATGAGCATGAGCAAACAAGCTGCTAGAAACAGAAGGAAAATAGCGCCAATCTATTCCAGCCTTAACTAAGTCACTGCAATTGAAGAACGAACGCGAATAAATGCAAGAATATGTATGAAATACATGCCTTGGGGACAAACACCCATTTTGTAAGTTATTTATTGTCTTAATGAACAGCAGAGGTGTTGGAATGTTTTATTTGTAACGTCCGTGCAAATAGGCGTGATTGCGATAGGTGCAAAAACAGGTTTACTGCGAGAAAAATTAAACAGGTGCTCATTTGTAAAAGGTTATCACGTCTTATTTTACTTCTGTTGGTGTAACAAATAAAATGGCACCATTGAAGTTTTGCCACCTTGTGTGGTACCGATATCTGGCCTGGCCCAGGGACTATCATGCCGCATGTCAAAAGAGAGCACGTAGCATGAGTTTAAGAGGCTCTGCGTGCATGCAGAGAAGTGTTGTGACTTTTGCACAAATTGTAGGGGAATTGGGAGGAGCTGCCTTGCCCACAAGGGAGGTACAGTGCCTTAGATGCATTCTCCTGATGTATGCTATATGTTGAACTTCTGATGTGAACATTTCCAATTTTTTTTTAATAGTTTCTGACCTCATCACTCAGTCCCTTATTACTTGTCTGGTTAGGATGTCTGATGTCCTCTGTGCAAAATACACACTTCCTTCTCTACCATATTTATCCAAAACAATAATTATCTTGTGGATGAAGATTCCTGTTACGTGCAGCACGGGATATGGAACAGATGGGGATGATGTGGTACAGGAGGGCTTGCAGCTGAGTAGACTTGCTGAGGGCTTGTACCACTATTGTCAGGATCAGCCTTTTTGTTTGGAGTAGGCTTGTGAACGGTGCTGCTTGGTAACTGGCAATAGCCTGCCCTCCACCAACGGGAGGCGGAGGAGCGATGCGTGCAAAAATGAGCATGGCAGATAAACGCATCAATTTGCCATTGGCGGAATGCAGCTGGGCACATCTGCGATTCACCTCAATCAGCCTGCCTGTAATTCCTGGTTATTTTCTGTGACCTACCCACCGGTGAGGCTTTGCCACTGTGCACTGTCTCAGTGTACCTCTCTTGGCGCAAGTGCAGTGGTGCTCTCACTGCCATTATTCGCATGTTTCCAGAGAACAAAACGACAGCAAGGCACTTGGAATATACAGTACTGCATTTGACAATGCAGCAAAAGGCTTGGCATTGGCCTTAACATGCAAACGTCTGCTTTTAAAAGGTCTCTTGTGACGGATATGATTAACAACCCTAATTGAAAAACTCAAAATTGGGCAACTGAGAAATACCAAGAGGGCCTTCCTTGCTAGCTCAGTCGGCTCTGCTGAGCATCTATTTAAAATTATATTTGGAAAGCCATCCCTGCCACCCCATGGGTACAATGTTGGATTTAAATTATCTCTCTCCCAGGGGAATTAATTGACGCTGCTCTTGAAGCATTCAGTGCCACAGGGCTTTGAATTCCACGGCGTGACCACCCATGGGTGTTAGACCGTGTGGCCGACCATCCCGAGGTTAGTGGCATTTACACCTGATTAGGCATTATTGACTTCCAAGAGTCAGTGCAGAGCATTGGGGCCAGTGTGGAAATTGTTGGCAGGAATGAGTCGAGTATCTGGTTGGTTGCTGCTGTGGTTGTCTCGGCCGATTATGACGTGTGGTTGATAAATATCCTACTACTTTGAGCGAAGTCGATAGCAGCTGCCCTGTGGTGAAACAACCTCACTTGCCATGGGAATGTGGAATTTCCACCAATTGCTCAGGGTTGCCAATGAAGATGAATCCTGCCTTATTACTCGTTTGACCAATAGAGACCATGACTAAGTGCGTTATTGTGATTAATATCAGAAGCAAGTTCATTCTGATAAAAGTGCATTGGCTTTGTTTGGTGGGATTTGTTTTGCTTTGTTATGGGTACACGGATTAGCCTTGAATATGTATGTCCAGTATGTATCACTGCTTAGCCGTTGAGTGCTGATGCACAAATAACTTCGAGTCGGCTACATAAAAGCCAATATGTACCCATTTGTAAATGTAGTGGACTGTAAAAAAAATGCATCTAGTATGGTCAAGAAATTACAATGTAAAATAATCTGTTGCGCATTGATCAAACATTTAAAGCAGGACCTTCCATATACATTTTAGAGACTCAATGAGCCTTTTTTGTTCAAATAAATTGGTACAAATATAACCCAGCCGTGAATAATTCCATCATAAGCTCATAGCTTTTTTTGTAATGCAAAAAAAACCTAGTAAAAATTACAATACGTTAAAGTGTGAAAGGAATAGCTGAAAATATATCCATTTATATTTCCATTAACTGTTCTCGCTGCGTGTGCCGGGGGACTGTTGAAAACGTCTAATTGGATTCCGTTTGTTACAGTCCAGAGAGAGAGAGGGTCGGAGACGCCTTTCGTCACAGGGCTCTGCGTGGGATGTTTTCCGCTGATCAACGTGCGGCGTCGTGGACTCTCGCGCTACATTCGGTGCGGCATTGCAGCACGCCCACGTGCGGAGGGCCCACGGAGGGCTCACCCCACCGTGGCCTCTCCGCTTCTCTCCGTTTGTGGCCGTCCCTCTCAGCCTTTCTGATAGCGCTGCTGTCCAAATAATTTGAGCGCTTACCGTAACACACGGAGGACGGCTGAACGTGTACGGCCGCGCCGCGCGCGCTCTCGGCAGCGGCGGCGGGGACGTTTGTATGCCTCGCCGTGCAGATGCGCAGGACAAATTCTTATTTTTGCACATTTGCTTTGCGTACGAAAGTTTGGATGTGTTACAAACAAACCCCCCCCCCCCCCACAGGATTTGCTTCTTTTCTTTTTGGCATGGAGGAAGATGAATAAGCTAATTCTTCATGTATTAAACCTATAAGTCAATGTCAGTTCTTGGAATACGAGAGAATGAATTGCGATCCATTCTCTGGTGAGGAAGACCAGGGAAGATGTAGTGATAATTTAACTGTTTTTATTTTCGTAAATTGCGGATTGTTTCAATTCTATCTAGTATGGGTCCTGATGCATCACACAATTATTTACCGTCACGAATGATGGCACAGAGACATTAACATCTGTTTTAGAAGCCGACTATGTGCATTAAATAATGTTTTATTCCACGTATCGGGCAGCTGCACAAAAAACAAGACATCTTTTGCAAGAGACACTAATTAGGATCACGTGCTGATTGTTTGATTCCCTCTATGCAAACTGGCTCGGTAATGAGCACACTGACCACCACGCTGCTATACATCTGCCATGCATATTTGTTATACGAGATATATTAACCTCTACGATGATGGTTAGACATATAGTTCCCACTGTAGCTGATCTACAGACTTTTACAGCACCTCTTTTATTGGCAATCCACAAAGCGTGTGCCGAATGCCATTGGCAAAACTGAATACAAATATCACGGGTGCCGATTTATGAAAACTGGTGTTAGTGCATGCACACGGAAATATATTTCAAATTGGCATATGTTCCGAAGGGTCAGCAGTTGCCGAGGCACAAACTGTTGTTAATGGTTGAGACAAAATTAAGCAGGACAAATTTATATCATTTACAAAGTAGATGGTATCATAAATATAGGGTTGGCCAATCCATAATATCATCCCGGACCTTTTCTAAATACATTATTGCAGCGTAATATCCATTTACGCAATATTTAAGTGCTCATCTATCTTACACATGATTGCTTTTTTGCAGTGCCTTGTACCAAGAAATGACTTCCTTTGTGGTTAAAAAATGATCGCAATAAGAAAGCCTTGCCAGTAAGAATTTTAATATTGCATTTTTTTCAAAGGTACTTGTGGAGAGGCAGAATTGCATGCAGAGCCATGTGGTACCTGTGTTTGGGCTAATTGCATTTCATTTTAAAGGTTTGGAGCGGGGCTCCGAGTAAGAGAAAGAAAGCGTTTCGAATGCATCGTCAACACTTGAGCACACGCTCTGTGTAAGGCACGTGTGTTTGCAGTCTATGTATACATTTGGCGGAGTGGTGGCACGGTAGTTAGCGCACTGCACTACTAACCCAGTGGCTCGAAATTGATTCGATGGCTAACGTGCCTTACCAGTGACACCTGAACCCGTTCTGGACCCCACTTCACCAACTTCACATTGACCAGCACGGTGAAGTATGGACAAACAACCCTCACGACTCGACAGCGTGGGGTGGCGCTCATCTGACAAAAGGCTGCAAATTATTGTTATTTTTATATTCTACAAATTGGAAACACGACAATGGTTTGTACAGGATTCAATCATCAGCTATGCACCTCGTTTTTAGTTGATATCTCCACTCGTCCTGGGCCTCCTATCGGTTAATTTGGATTTCAGTTTCCGATTCAGCACGGTCAGCATGAGCACTGGGAAGGTACTGGTCAATTACCGTGTAGTGTGCAATGCCTTCATAGATACTAGCACTTGCTTAAATATTTTTTGAAAAAAAAGGGGGCGGTAGTGTAGTGGTTCGCACACTGTGCTAAAACCCGGTGATCCAAGGATTATTGCTCACTACCAATTTCGGTAACGAATATGAGAACCGGTGCTGGGCCTCGTTTAGGTAAGCTCGGCATCAAATGCTAGTACATGGTGCTGTGTGTAAACATCAGCACTCGGGAGACGTAAGTGACCAGGCGTGGTGCTGGCCACCCCATCACCCACAGACTTCCCGCCATCATCGGTGCTCGCTGACGACATTTGCCCCGAAAACCTTTTTAGAGCAGAGATGATCCCGACATTCAGGTTCAAGGGCCATACCACACCATTCGCAATGGATGTGGACGTACATCTGCCATGACGTTCGGCTGTTGTCCACTTTGCGATCAAACAATTGAGTGTCGGTTGCAGTGTGTGGGGCAGCAGTGATGTTTTGCCAGTCAGACGTGAGACTGGCCTCCCGGCCATTGGAATGTGAATGTTTATTTGCACAAGGCGCACGCTGCTAACGGAGCTGAATGCAGCCCAGCACTAATTATAGCGCCGCGACACTTGGACTTTGTAATATTCAATTCGGCGGCAATCTCCATGGTAGCCCAAAGCGGTCTGTGCAAGTGTATCACGATTGTATTTGTCTTCGCGTGTCCGATGCTATCTGAGTGAGTGTGTGTAGGTGATGCCGTGCGGTCACGTTCATCAGATGGCTCTGTTGGCATTTCCCCATCAAAAGTCAGCCGTCGCCAGCCTGAACCAAGGCTGCCGCTGTGGTCCAGTGGGCATAGAACCGCTCTAAAATGAAGGGGCTGTACATAAATGACGTCACGTGATTTTGGAAGATTTTTTACCCACCCCCCCCCCCTATTCGTCACACGGCGTCACAAAAAGTCAGACCCCCCCC
>JAAXLI020002724.1:0-11850 GCA_014621495.2 Entosphenus tridentatus | reverse complement strand
CCTCCTCCTCCTCCCGTCCGTGACATTACCGCGCCCGGCTCCGCTGCGTCTCTCGCCGCCGCTCCTCTGCGCGCGCCGCGCGCTCCGCACACTCGGATTAAGATGCGCGCGCTGTCGCCCGCCTCCTCTCTCGTCCTCGCGCTGTGGCTCGGGGCGACCGTCCTCCTCATCCGCCGCGACATGCGTGACGGACGACGAGGGGGTGGACGAGGAAGAGGACGAGGCGACGGTGATTACGATGATGACGGTGGCGGTGGCGGTGATGATGAAGCAGCAGCAGCAGCAGCAGGAGGAAGAGGACACGTGGACTACCGCCGGTGGCTTCTGGGTCCCTTCGGCGCCCACGCGTCGCCGGCTCGCCGCGTGGTCGCCCGCAAGGACGGCGACATCATCATCGGCGCCCTCTTCTCGGTGCACCACCAACCCCCCGCCGACAAGGTGTCGGAGCGCAAGTGCGGCGAGATCCGTGAGCAGTACGGCATCCAGCGGGTGGAGGCGATGTTCCACACCCTGGAGCGCATCAACGCCGACCCGGCGCTGCTGCCCGGCATCACACTCGGCTGCGAGATCAGGGACTCGTGCTGGCACTCGGCCGTGGCGCTCGAGCAGAGCATCGAGTTCATCAGAGACTCGCTCACGTCGGGCGGAGGAGACGGTGACGGACTAGCGAGCCACGGGGGTGCCCGGCTGAGCGGTCCCGTCACCGCCACCGCCGCCGCAGCGGCAGCAGCCGCTCGCTGCACCACAACGTCGCCAAGTTTGAAGAGGCCCATCGTTGGTCTGATCGGGCCCGGCTCCAGTTCCATGGCCATCCAGGTGCAGAACCTCCTGCAGCTCTTCAACATCCCACAGATCGCCTACTCGGCCACCAGCAAGGACCTGAGCGACAAGTCTCACTACAAGTACTTCATGAGGGTGGTGCCCTCGGACACGCTGCAGGCCAAGGCTATGCTGGACATAGTGAGGAAGTACAATTGGACCTACGTGTCGGCCGTGCACACGGAAGGTGGGTGGACCTCCTCCTTCTCATCATCTTCTTCTTGGTGGTGGCGGCGGTGTTGTTGATGTTGTTGGTGGTGGTGGTGTTGATGATGATTTTGGTGGTGGTGTTGTTGATGTTGATGGTGGTGTTGTTGTTGATGTTTTGATGTTGTTGTTGGTGGTGGTGTTGATGGCACAGTGGGGGGTACAGCTGGTGGTGCATCTACCGGTCATCTCAGTCAGCCGACCCATGGCACCTGCCGGGTCTGTCCCGTGACCTCCTCCTGTCAGCGAGCCTACGACACTTGAATCTTATGGCGGTACCCCGGGGTGACCAAAATACCCCGGCTCTTGCATAATGTCCGTGATGCAGTAATGTTTAGTTTGTCGATGGTCGGCGATGCGGCAGTCGACTCATCTCGACGAGCTGAACGCGATGCACTATTCCGAGTTGAATATTTCGATAGCGTATTTTTTAAATATACTTTATGGTTCTTTCGGTAAAGTCACGTAGGTAGAAAAATAAAATAAAAAAATAATATTGTCACATTTATTTTATTTTTCTACCTACGTGACTTTACCGAAAGAACCAAAGAGGATGGATTCCTGCAGTCACGAAAGCTTAACATCAGGATTTTTGTATGCTCATGTTTGGCGTTTCGACATCGCGGACTAGCACCGATTTCGGATTGATTGGTGCCCCAGTCGCGGAGTTCAGTACACACCTGGAGGTCACGTGAAGTCTTCACGTGGCCTCAAAGTGCACCTGGCCTGGCACAGACAGCCGGGGTGACGTCACCGTCACTTAGTGACGAATGGCGGTTGTAGTGGTATTGCTGGTGTTGATGTTGTTGGCGGTGGTGGTGTTGATGTTGTTGGTGGTATTGATGATGATGTTGGTGGTGTTGGTGGTGATGTTGTTGGTGGTGTTGATGTTGTTGGTGTTGATGTTGTTGTTGGTGGTGATGTTGTTGGTGCTGTTGATGATGTTGCTGTCTTAATGGGCCGATGGCTTGAGCAGGAGTTTGAGCTGCTACGGATGGTTAAGGGCAGCAGCGGGTAGCGGCAGCGCGGTGGTGACACCTCGCAGCAAGAAGAGCCTGGGTTCGATTCCCCAATCCGGGCGCCTTTCTGCGTGCAAATCAGCGTGATCTCTCCCTTTGTACCGCATGGATTTCCTCCGGGTTCTCCGATTTCCTCCTCCTCCCACAGCTAAACAACAAAAACAACAATAAAATGAACAATGCATTGCAACCGGTTATTGTTGGCCGAAACATTCCCAAATGCTCCAAGAATTACCTCCAAGGGCTTCTCGATTTGGGGATCGCCCACACAGCAGCAGCAACAGCAGCAGCGGCAGCATCGCAAGTGGCTGCGACAAACTCGGCAGGACCCTCTCTAAAACGAGTCTCGAGTGGTTCAGCGAGGGGGGCCTTCTCCTCGCCAACAGTGTGGGCCACCGTCGATGGCTCAACGCGTTTCACGAGGGTGGTGGGTGGGAAAGAATGGGGGGGAGGCAGTGCCGAGTTTATCTGCCAACCGAGTCTCCGCTCGCCGCACTGACTGGCGTGGTGAAGTATGGTCAAATAAACACCGCGAACCCACACACTACACAAGCAGTATATTTACAAAAGGGTCTATCTGTACACGTGCGTGTGTGTGTGGGGGGAGCGGTGGTGTAGCGGTTAGCGCGCTGCGTTACAAACTTGGGTAAACCCGAGTTCGAATTCCCGCTCACGGCCAACACCGGTGACAATTATCTGAACAAGGTCCTGGGCTTCCCTAGGTCGACTAAGCCTCAAATGAGCAACTGGTGCGATGTGTAAGCATCGCCACTGGGGAGACAAAGGCGGCCGGGCGTGGTGCTGGCCACCCACCCACTCGTGTGCCGTTCCGGTCTTCATAGGTGCTCGCTAGCGGCATTTGTCCCAACAGTCTGTTAAGGCTTTTCGGGGATCTTTGTCTTTATTTTATAAGATAGATAATGTGTAAAACGGGCATTTATACGTGAGGCAGTCACGTGATTTCCAATGAGAAATCATCAGCCACGGCCAATCCACTGCTGGATGAACGCCTCACGAAGCCGTTGCCTGCCGTGTCATATAACTTCAGACAAAACAAAGATCCCCCCGTATAGCCTTAACAGACTGTTAGGGGCAAGGGCAGTTCGCGAGCACCTATGAAGGCAGTAATGGTACACGAGGGAGTGGGTGGCCAGCACCACGCCCGACCGCCTTTGTATCCCCAGTCGCCATGTTTACACACAGCACCGGATACTAATTTGAGGCTGAGTCGACCTAAGCGAGGTCCGTCGCTGGGTGTTGGCCGTGAGCGGGATTCAAACTTGGTCTCTGCTGGGTTCATAGCGCAGCGTAGCGCCCACCGCTACACCACCGCTCCTCACAATATAACTTACCAATCCACCTAGCATGTACAAGCGAGCTTCTTATCATCGCTCCATCTCCTCGGTGTACAGACTCTCTCTCTGTCTGCCTCTCTCGGACGCGTTTTCACTCCGCAATGATGTTTGCCCATCGGCAGTCGCTCCCCTCCGATTCGCCGCTTCATTCATTCTCACTTCCAGTATTAAGTATTGTAGGGCCAGTTGGCCAGAAGTGAGCAAAAACCTGGCCCCACGTTTCACCCAGTCGACTGAAGATTGGCGTAGACTCCACGTGTTTTAAACGTGTTACATCAAAACCGCAGCGCACGATAACATATTTAATTATCACAATGAAGAAAAATGTAAATCTCATTAATCATCCGTAAGCGGCGTATGTCCGTGTGTGTGTGTGTGGGGAGCGGTGGTGTAGTGGTTAGCGCGCTGCACTACGAACCTGGCGACCCGGGTTCGATTCCCGCTCACGGCAAACAGCAGTGACGATTATCTGAACCTGTCCTGGGCCTCCCCTAGGTCGACTCAGCCTCAAATGAGTACCTGGTGCGGTGTGTAAGCATCGCCACTAGGGAGACAAAGGCGGTCGGGCGTGGTGCTGGCCACCCACCCCCTCGTGTACCGTTCCGGCCTTCATAGGTGCTCGCTAACAGCACTTGCCCCTACAGTCTGTTAAGGCTATATGGGGGATCTTTGTCCCCCCCAATTCTGTCTCTCAATGTAAGTTGTTAAGCGTGCCTCTCCCTCTCATTCATCAGTTTTGCCGCACGCACTTTTCAGTTCGTGTTTCCGCCGCCTCGTTGCCGAACCGTCTCCTCCCCAGGCAGAGAGTCAAACCCAACATGATTAAAACAACAACAGAAAAGCCATCCCCCCCCCCACCGCTCCCTCGTTCAGGTCAACGTCTCGCCAGTGAGGCTCCGCTCGGCTACACGAATCTCCTCCCTACAAGGCGCTCTCTTCGGGGGGCATCTCGCCGTGTCCATTCGCGGTGTCCGTCTCGATGAGCAGAGGGCATCAGACGCCGCGACGCGAAAAGGGTGGTGGGGTGGCAACGGGGGGACAGCAAAACGCACAACGGCAAGATTGTCAAAGTTGGCGGTGATCGAGATTAGTTAGCACTGTTTTTGTTTCAATTGAGCAAGGTTATTCATATTATTTAGGTCTATCGGTAAAGCCACGTTAGGTAGCGCTATTTATGTGTTTTTCACCTGATGACGATTTCTTGTGTTGCGATCGAAACGTCGTGATATTTTTTTTTCTATCCGCGTGGCTTTACCGAAAGACCCAAAGAATATTAATTCCTGCAGTCACGAAAGCTTCAAATCAAGATATTCCTGTTGTGTTAGTATAATAGCTTGGGAGTGGGGGGAGAGAGGTGACGGGATGAAAATTGCAAAGGAGATCTGTCCTCGGTCAAAGACAAAGATGACCCGTATAGGCTTTACATATTGCTCGGGGCAAATGCTTGTTCGCGAGTAGCACCTACAATGGCGATTTTTTTAGGATGAATCGACCTAGGGGCAGCCCAGGACCGGTTCAGATATAATCGAACTCGGAGCGCCGGGTTCGCAGTCAGGCGCCCTAACCGCTGCGCCACCGCTCCGCACAAAAAACTGCTTAGCAGAGAATAGCACACACACACACACACACGTACACACGCACACACACGCACACGCACGCACACACGCACGCACACACGCACGCACACACGCACACACACACCTACACACTAACACGCGGCGTGGCACACACACACCGACACACTACCACGTGACGTGGTACACACACACACACCTACACACTAACACGTGACGTGGCACACACACACACACCTACACACTACCACGCGCGGCGTGGGTTGTAGAGATACGAGCTGCGCCGTGTTTGCCGTGGCGTTCTGCGGTAATTGACTCCCAGCGATGTCTGCATTAACCTTTATCTCGCTAAATGGGCGCTGATTATCCGCGGTGACCGTTTACATTACCGGCCAATAAAGACAAAGATCCCCCGTAAAGACATCAGCAGACTGCTGGGGCAAGTGCTGTTTTGCGAGTAGCAGCAGAACCTATGAAGGCCGGCACGGCACACGAGGGGGTGGGTGGCCAACACCACGTCCGGCCGTTTTCGTCTCCCGCAGTGGCGATGTTTACTACTCACCGCACTGGGCTACTCATTTGAGGCTGAGTCGACCTAGGAGAGGCCCAGGACCGATTCAGATAATCGTCACCGGTGTTGGCCGTGAGCGGGAATCGAACTCGGGTCGCTGGGTTCGTAGCGCAGCGTAGCGCTAACAGCTGCACCACTGCTCATCACACATACACAGACAAATACAAAGATCCCCCATATAGCTTTAACAGACTGTAGGGGCAAGTGCTGTTAGCGAGCACCTATAAAGGCCGGCACGGCACACGAGGGGGTGGGTGGCCAACACCACGCCAGGCCGCCTTTGTCTCCCCAGCGGCGATGTTCACTCATCGCACCAGGTACTCATTTGAGGCTGAGTCGACCTAGGGGAGGCCCAGGACCGGTTCAGATAATCGTCACCGGTGTTGGCCGTGAGCGGGATTCGAACTCGTGTCGCCGGGTTCGTAGGGCAGTGCTAACCGCTGCACCACCGCTCACCACACACACACACAGACACACACAGAGACTACGATATAAACAGACACAGACAGACAGACACACACACACAGACACACACAGACACAGACACACACACGCAGACACACACACGCAGACACGCACACAGACACACACACGCAGACACACACACTCGGACACACACACACAGCCACACACAGACACACAGACATACGCACACACACACACAGACACACACACGCGCGCGCCCTGTGAATGTGCATTACGAGTCACCGCTATCCGTCACCTTTATCGTCACCTTCGGCGGGGGAGGCGGTGGGGGCAAGTTACTTGGTTCACTAATTGTGGCAATGGCAGTGACGGGTCCCGTACATTTGTAAAGTGTCGAGCGCGTGAGAGGAAGCAATGCAGCATCTAAAGCTGAGTTTGCACTCTCCGAATGAAACCAACATCAACATCCAGACCTTATATTGTGCGGGGCAGCTCAAATGTGAAAAAGGGAGAAAATGTTCCTTGTTTTATTTATTTATTTTAGTTATAAGCAAAGGGTGAACTATTATCTTGGCAATTTTCATCGCGCCTATTACCTTCGAGAACGTAATTAGATGTTACATCACTCGGTCATGATCGCCAATATGAATGAGATGTGTGTGTGTGTGCGCGTGCATGCGATACACGCGTGTTATATATTCACATGCGTGTGTGTGTGTGCGTATCGAGTGTACACGCATCGTCTGGAGAGTGCACGCGTGTTCAGTGGGCATCACCCATAGAGTGCACACGTGGGCATCGCTCATCGAGTACACGTCTGTGCATTACACACCGCGTACACGTCTGTGCATCACCCACAGTGCACACGTGTACACACAGCATGAGTAGGGCACAACGCACACACACTGCACACGTGTACACACAGCATCAGTAGGGCACAACGCACACACAGTGTACACGTGTACACACAGCATGAGTAGTGTACACGCCACCCACAGTGCACACGTGATCACACCACTCACCTCGTGTGCGCCGACATGGCATCGTGACTCAGACTCAACAAACTAAAATCTTTGATTTAAAGCTTTCGTGACTGCAGGGATTCATATTCTTGGTTCTTTCGGCAAAGTCACGTAGAAGGGAAACAATAAAATAATAAAAAATATAAAACAATAAAATTCTCACGACGTTTCGATTGCAACACAAGCGATCGTCATCAGGTGTGAAAACTAAAATCTACCAAAACGGCTGTTGCGGCGCGAGCGTCGTCTGGGCTTGCCAGTGACGGTCAACTCGTCAACTCGCCTTCACCTGCCACCAGTGTGGCCGGGCTGTCGGGTGTGCAGGCGGTGCAACTGCACCGCGGCTCACGGGGCCACGGAGTGGCTCGGGCGAGCGAGAGGTTTGAGGGCGAGGGGGGTGGGGAGAGGGGTTTGTGGTCATTTCATTCTCACGACCTGCGCTGTGACGCGTGGGTGGTGACCACGCGGTCGTTAGCAACGCAACACGTGGAACATTTTTATTTATTTTCTAAATTAGCAACAACAAAAAGAACAAATGCGTGGAGATTAAATGCGCGCTTGGAATTAATATTGGGGAGAGCTTTTGCCCGCAATTTTGTCTTTTTTTTAAAGGAAACATGGGACACTGGCTGAGAATCATCAGCGAGTTGTAGATGCTCGTGGTTGGTGGGCGTGGTGCCACGTGCCACCGATCGCACACACACAAAGACAAAGATCCCCCGTATAGCCTGAACAGACTGTTGGGGCAAGTGCTGTTAGCGAGTAGCACCACCTATGAAGGCCGACACGGCACACGAGGCTGTGGGTGGCCAGCACCACGCCCGGTCGCCTTTGTCTCCCGAGTGTCGATGTTTTCTCACCGCACCAGATACTCATTTGAGGCCGAGTCGACCTAGGGGAGGCCCAGGACCGGTTCAGATAATCGTCACTAGTGTTTGCCGTGAACGGGAATCGAACTCGGGTCAACGAGTTCGTAGCGCAGCACACACCTTATGGGACATCCCAGGGCAACAGCCGACATGCATTGCTACGAGCTACGGGGCTGTACGTGTGTGTTCGTTTTGATTTGTGCCCAATTTAATATTAATTCAACGCTGTCCTCAGCTGAGAACTATGGCGACTTTGAGAAAGACAAACTGGGCTGAGCGTTCACCCTTCCCCCACATCCCCCCCCCCCTCCATCCACCCGGCCCCCACCCCCCCCCCCTCCCCCCCCCCCCCCACCACCACCACCCCAGCAATGTGACCCTGCACGAGATGGCGATGGTTAGGCGAGACCTTCCCCCGGCCTTCGGTTGATCATGACTGCAGATGACGACACCGGTGATGGAATCCAATCCCTGGGAGGGTCGGGGTTAGAACGTCGAACACGGAGGGGCTCTGGCCCGACACCCTAAACCACGTGGCAAATGTGGCCGCGACGATTAACCACAATTGCTGACTCGGATTCTAATCCAGGTACAGTTGCTCACCGGTCACACAGAGAGGCGCTCCCAACGCAGTTTGGACGGCACGCAGAGCGTTTCGTTGGCGGGCGGGAGGTGCTCTTACATTTGATCTCAATCCACGAGCGGATTGGTTATTTCTGTTTGGGCCGGGGCTGCCAGGTGTCCACCAGGTGGGTTGTCGACCTACCTGAGTGAGTCTTCTCCTCCCCCGTCTGACCTGGGTGGGGTGGGGTGGCGGGCTAGGGGGGGGGGGGGGGGATTATTTTTATTTAAAATAAATAAAATTCGGTTTCCCCCAAATTCAATAACCGCGCGATGCGGCTTCAAACCCGCGTCGCCTGCATCTCGACCACGGAAGGAGCCGCGTCAAAGGAGCGGGAGGAAGGATGGAGGATGGAGGAGGAGGAGGAGGATGATGAATGGATGGAGGAGGCTTTGCGTTCCTCCTTGACTGCCGCTAGCATCACAGCCCTCCGATCGCTCTCAATAATAAAACCCTCGGCTTATGCTCCTTCCTTGGATGCCCCCCCCCACTCCCCCTGTGACCCCCACCCCATCACTCTCCCTGCAGCAGCATTAATTGCCCCAAAACTGCGAAGGAGGAGGGTTTCTCTTCGCCCGGTTCTTTCAATTTATTTATCATCTCCCGCAACCGCAGCGCCGCCGCTCCTTTGAAGCACCAATTTACCATCCGCGTAATTGTTATTGAGTCTTCCTCTTTGCGTGGAGAGAGAGAAGAACGCTCCTCTCATGCAAATGTATCGTCCCTTCCCTCATTCATCCATCCAGTTCATTCAGTCGTTCAGTTCATTCGCCTGCCCCGCTCACTCGCTCGCTCGCTCGCCTGGCTCAATTCACACAGGGGATTCACTCATTTTATTCAGTACGTGCGTGTTTTATTGATGCGACTGACAGCACTAATCTAATTTATTGTTACTGCATCTACGCTGCTCAGATTTTATTTATTTTAGCTCTCCCACCCCCCTCACCCCACGACAACGCAATCCCCCACCCCCCCGGCTTCATTTCATATTTTCCCTTAAGGAATAAATTTAAACAAATCAGTGCTCGTTCCCATATCTAGTTCCCATATTCTCGCCTGTAAACATCTGGCGGTTGACTTGCATTGGTATTGATTTTTATATATTTTTCGGCAAGCCTCAACTCTTGCTGACGAGACAGCGATTGTCAAAACCGGTCCAACGTTGTTGTTTTTCGGTTCGAATTATATCAGACACTGCTAACTGCTGAATATACAAAACAAAAACTAAATCGATCACTCTCATACGGCAGTGGTGGCTGATGGGACGTGTACAAAATGAAATAGTTTCATTCCTTTGTTTTTTTTTTACGCGGAGAGACAGATATGGAGAGAAAGCGTGATGTCCCGGAGTACATTCCGAATCGAGACCACCACGTGTCTCGTACGCTACGTGCCCCGCACGTCACGTGCCCCACACGCCACGTGCCCTAACGCCAATAGCGGCGTGGCGTCACAAAAGCGGCCTCGACAACAGCCCTCGGCTGTGCATTCTGGGAGTTGTTCCCACAATGCAAAAATCTTTGGTGCAATCACTTAAAGAAGTGTGACCCCAGGAGGGGGGTGAGGGTACGGGGGGGACATCAGCCTGTGTGTGTGTGGGTGGGGGGGAGCGGCAGCGTAGTGGTTAGCGCGCCGCTCTACGAACCCATTCGAGGCCAGATTTCGATTCCCGCTCACGGCCACCAACACCAAGTGACGATTATCTGAACCTGTCTTGGGCCTCCTCTAGGTCGACTCAGCCTCGAATGAGTATCTGGTGCGGTGAGTAAACATCCCCATTCAGAAACAAAGGCGACCAGGCGTGGTGCTGGCCACTCGTGTGCCGTGTCGGCCTTCATAGGTGCTACTCGCTAACAGCACTTGCCCCAACAGTCTGTTAAGGCTATACGGGGGATCTTTGTCTTTGTGTGTGTGCTATCCGTGGCAAGTGGCACCACGCCCACCAACCACGAGCATCTACAACTCGCTGATGATTCCCAGCCAGTGTCCCGAGCTTCCTTTAAAAAAAGCGGCAAAAATTGTGGGCAAAAGCTCTCGCCAATATTAATCTAAGCGTGCATTTTATCTCCACGCATTTGTTGTTGTCGTCGTTGCTAATTTACAAAATACAAATGATTTCAAGTGCTGCGTTGCTAACGACCGCGTGGTTACCGACCACGCGTCACAGCACAGGTCGTAGGAATTGAATGGGGCGATGTGTAAACGTCCGCGCTGTAGAGACAAAGGCGGCCGGGCGTGGGGCTTTGCCCACGCACCCCCTCGTGTGCCACAGTGCAGGCCTTCACAGGGTGCTGACACTCGCGAACAGCACTTGCTCCAGCAGTCTGTTGCGGGCTATACAGGGGGGGGGTGGGGCTGGATCTTTGTCTTCTTAGGAGAGTGCGGCGTTCCAAGATGCGTTGGGGGGTGCGGTGTGAAACATGACAAGGCGCTAAATAATCCACGTCACCGTAAGTGGGTGACCTGAGCAGGAGTCGGTATGGGGGGGGGGGTGGGCTGGGGGTGTTTTTAGGAAATTACAGCGGAGGTGAGCGGTCATTAATCACCACCACCGCCACCACTGCCACCACGATGCGTGTGGCGCAAGGCGAGCGCAGTCGGTCTTCTTCCCCGGGATTAACGCGACGTCTACGCGGTCCTCCTCACCCTCGTCATCGTCGCCGGCCAAGGTCAATCCACTGCTGGATGGTGTGAGCACTCCACCAGACGCCACCATCACCGCCACCGCCATCCGTCACGATCCTGCTCGCAAGATGATTCCGTTGCTACGTCTCCTCCACGGTGGATGTCCTTTCCGACCGACGTGTTGATATTGGATTGCTCTTTGGTTATATTTTAAAAGACAATGATCCCCCGCATAGCCCTTAACAGAGACGAACTGCGTCAAACCCATTTTACTCCATTAACCGATGAGTGGACAGAAGCGGCGTTGGTGGGGGCGAGGGATGGGAGGAGGAGGGTGGCTCCCACTGAAATCAACGTGCAACGTTGATTTCAAGTGCGTCGCAGGGAGATGGACGGGCGTGCGGGCTGCGGAAATTCGGTGCAAAATTCTCCGCGGCAGAGAGTCAGCCCGGAGCCAAAGGCAGCGAGCGGCAGGCGCAGAGTTCGCCTGGAGGGAGGACTGAGAGAGAGAGATGAAAGGGGGAAATGAGTGGATCTGGGCTCGGCGATACAACTGCAACAACAGCAACAACAAAACGCGTAATTGCGTGGGCCACTTCATTCCGTTTGCCCGAGCAGAACGCTCAAATACAGGGGGGTCGCCTCCTCCTCCACCCTGTTCCCTCCTCCTCCCTCCTCTTCCCTCCTCCTCCCTCCTCCTCCTCCTCCTTCTCCCTCCTCTTCCTCCCTCCTCTTCCTCTC
>JAAXLI020002723.1:0-12393 GCA_014621495.2 Entosphenus tridentatus | reverse complement strand
GGTTAATTTTTTTCTCATTCATATATTGTAGAAGACTGAATTTCATGAACCCTTCAGCCATGGAGATTGAACGGACCCGCCACTTGCGTGTGACCCACCCACCAACCCTCGCTACCTGCACCGTGCCGCGTTCCAAAGACGGCTGCGTTAGTTTATAAAACAAAATCTAATGAATGGGCAAACGAATCTCATGGACATATATATGTTGTGTTACTTCATTTCTTCAACCGGGGGAGGTGGAGGAGGGGGGGTGAGGAGACAGAACGAATGACGTTTTATTTATTTTCGCAATGGGATCGTCAGATATATGAAGGTGTACAGCAATGTATGCGCGTGTGGTTTGGAGGAGACGGAGGCGCCAAGTGGGGGGGGAGGAGGCGGCTGGTGGCCCCAGCTTCACCGTCCGTGGCGAGGCCGCCGACGACGACGACGCCGCCGACGACGACAGCGAAGACGACGACGAGGAGAACGAGGAGGAGGAGGAAGAGGAAGCGATCGCTCTGGTCACGCGAGATGTCACGGCGGGAATGTGCCCCGACCGGAGCCGTTCACAGGCAAGGCGACCCAAGCGAAGCGACAGTGACAACAATCAGGAACCGAAATTAACCACCAACCCACGACCACCGCACCACCAACCACACCCCCCCCTCACCACCAACCGCCTCCAAGTCCGAACCACAGCCTCCACAACCTCCAGACACCACCACCTCCTCCTCCTCTTTAGAACTCCACTTTGTGTGCGAGTTTGTCGTCCTTCAGCCCGCACCTCCGATTAGCACGGTTCGGTGATGCGAAAGAAGAACAGACACACAAAGAAAAAACAAAGATCCCCCGTGTAGCCTTAACAGACTGTTGGGGCAAGTTCTGTTAGCGAGCACCTATGAAGGCCGGAACGTCACACGACGGGGTGGGTGGCCAGCACCACGCCCGACCGCCTTTGTCTCCCTAGTGGCAATGTTTACACACCGCACCAGGTACTCATTTGAGGCCGAGTCGACTCTAGGGGAGGCCCAAGACCGGTTCAGATAATCGTCACTGGTGTTGTCCGTAAGCGGGAATCGAACTCGGTTCGCAGAGGTCGTAGTGCAGCGCGCTAACCGCTTCACCGCCGCTCCCCATACACACACGCGCACTCTCTCTCGCAGGTTGCACAATGCGAGCGGAGGGTTTATTCGCGAGCCGTTCAAATTGTAGGGATTTAAAACTCTCATTTTGGCCTCGTTCAGGTGCTCTGGCGCAACGGGGGTGCGAGCCCGTCCCGTTTAACCGAGCACCACGTGGTGACCGCCGCCAGTGGCTCATAGGGGGGGGGGGGGGGGGCGGCGGGGGGGGCCCCCATCAATATTCAGCAAGAGATTTGTTTTAGCTGCGCTGTGCCCAAGAGAGAGGGTGTTTTTTATGCAAATTACAAAAGTTTGTGTGACACACAGAGTCAGTTGGGTTGTTTCACACCCACGCCCTTACCCACCCGGGCAAATCTTTCCAGTTGTGTTGTTGGCCATTCATGTCACTGGATGGAGAATGCATTCGGAAATACGAGTACAAGTCCGTGTGTGTGCGTGGTGGTGCAGCAGAGGGGAGCGAAGCAGAATCCACCGTCCTGTACAAGTCTTCTCTCGCTTCAATGCGGGTTCCGTTTGTGCGATTTCGCGTGTACGCGGCGAACGTATTCCTACCCAGAATTCACTTCGTGCGGTTTGAATCAACTCGTATGCAGCGAAACGTGGGACAGCATTGTGCGTGTGCTGTGTGTGCTACTCGGCAGACGGTTGTCTCCTCGTGCGGGTTCGCTTTGTGTGCCCCTTATTTTTGGAACGCATCTAATACTACTGCCGCATAGAGCGAAGGAAAACGTGGACTTCTAAATGCCCTCGGCTTCACCATCCCACACTTGACCAGAATGGTTCAACAAATCCCACCTCAACACTAGCACGGCGTGGGGGTGGAGGGGTCATCCAGTAGTGGATTGACATTGGACGGTGCATGCACAATGATAATGATATGAATAGAACACTTTCTATTGGGTACCATGGTCATGCAAGGCTGCACAAAGTAATCACTTATTTGACCTTCACCAGCATCAATACAGCATTCCGCGGCTGTCCAAATGCTACAAAAAATATATACAATGCATACAATTATATCTTTTTTTTAACTACTCATGAAATGTTTGCTGATAAGCAACGCCGCAGCTTGCCCTTGCCTCGAGCACCGTGACTAAGAACGAGCGCAGGAGCTAACACAGAACGCGCTTTGTCAATCCACAGGTTCGCGAGCGCTCCGTGCCCACTGACCCGAGATCGATTCCCTAATGATACCCGAACTGGTCACGGGTACCCACCGCAATCGTCAATGCACACCGACCAGAGCCGTCAAGTTTGGCCAAACAACTCCCATGGATCGTCACTACACGTGGGAGGCAGCGGATTGAAAACTGCGCATTATTGTAAATAATTACGTGCTATATGTATGTTAAATGTTGATACACACCCCTATGTTAACAATACATCCATCGGTTCTGCTATGGAGAGAATGGTCCACGCCATCGGAATGTGTAATATCCACCATAGGTCCATGACTACCAATTGAGATCAATACTGGCCAGCGTTGATTCGAGCTTGGAGTTAATGGCTTGGGATTTTAAATATCTCCTTTTCCAATGTTAGTCCAACTTGCACCATCAGCGCCGTAGTCACGGGACAAAGCGCGCATTCGGAAACTCACAGAGCAGCACGCATTGTCATGAACGGACTCACTCAAAAACAAAGATCCCCCGTATAGCCTTAGCAGACTATTGTGGAAAGTGCTGTTAGCGAGCACCTATGAAGGCCGGAACGGTACACGAGTGGGTGGGTGGCCAGCACCACGCCCGACCGCCTTTGTCTCCCTAGTGGCGATGTTTGCACACAGCACCAGGTACTCATTTGAGGCTGAGTCGACCATGGGGAAGCCCGGGACCCGTGCATATAATAGTCACTGGTGTTCGCCGTGAGCGGAAATTGAAGTCGGGTCGCCGGGTTCATAGCGCAGTGCGCTAACCGCTACACCACTGCTCCCCACACTCACTCACACACCCTCACACATGTATACATAGATACAACTGGAGGAAAATTCGTGACAGGTGGCATCACAGAACTACTTGTGAGAGATCCTTTCTACACTTTTTATCCACACACTAGCAAGTAGCACTTTCCCACACACCCTGCGCTATACAGGAATAGCCATGCCATGGCAATCACGGGGTTTGTTTTTTCCCCCAGAGCTGGAATTTTGCCAAATTAAGTTGTGGAAAAACTTTACTTAATCTGAAGGGGGGTAGAGGGGGTTGTGTGTGTGCAGTCATTGGTGACCGGGCGGATAAAATCAACTCACTACACTTGAGAACAGTTTAATCGCGGCCGTCAGAAACCCAGATTTCCACCGCAGCACCTCAATTCTTGCATTGTCTGTGGTCTAACCTCCGAGCCACCCCGAGCCGCTCCTGATGTGCAACAGCGAAATTTATTTGCGTCACTGTAGAATTACACCCGTTACGAACACAATAATTACACACAAATGATACATTGGAATGCTCAAATTGTACCAACTCGCATTGCACGTATGGCACTTTCAGAAGGGAAACTTGGGACAGAAGACAGGAAGGGAGGGCGCAAAGAAGCGTGGAGATGATGTGCATGCTTGACATTGCACCGAGAAACAAAGCAGAACACGTGGATTAGAGAATACGGTGGAGTTGGAGACATCGCATTGACAGTTAAGAAGACCAAGTGCGCTTGGTCAGAACAAATTCCTTCAAGACATGGGTGGTCCGGCAAACTAAATGACAAGAACCATTTTTTTTCGCATTCGGGACAAAAACTCGCTGTTTCAAGAGGCGCACAATGCTTATGAATCCGTACACAACGTCACAGCAGCAGTCCGTAAAGAGTCGCATGCGGATCTAGAGACTGCAGGTTGCCGACCCCTGTTCTACACCAGTGGTTTCTCAACCTGGGGTGCACCCCATGGGGTGCGAGATGCCCTTTCTGGGGGTGCACGACATGGCCAGATTTGTGTTAGAAGGCAAGTCATCGAGAGACAAATTAAGCACGGGCAAAGGGTGCAGTAAAGTTAATTCTAGATTTGAAGCTTTCGTGACTGCAAGGATTCATATTCTTAGGTTTTTTCCGGTAAAGTCACGTAGGTAAAAAATTTAAATTAAAATTAATAAAAGTAAAGGTTAAGAACCACTGATCGAAGGGGACGACGGCCCGTGGTCGAGAGGAGATGCGAGCCAAAGAAATCGTCTCATGCTCGCGTGCAGAAGTTTCTCGATGGACTTGCCCCGCGAGATTACGTTGAACTTCTTTCACACCGCACCTCGCCAACCACTCTAATCGGCGGTGGCGGGGGTGGGGGAGACAAACAGCTAAACACAATAGTTTAAAATAAATCATTTTTATCTAGATTTAAAAGCGCGTAGCTCCAGTGGCTTTCTAGTATCGGAAGGAAGAGCATTCCAGACGGCCGCAGAAGCGGCGATGCGGTGACGTCAGCCAAGAGGCAGCGAGAGACACGGGAAGGCGTTTTGGGGGAGGCATTCTGTGCAGCAGTGGATAAGATCACAGCCGAAGACGATTGCATCTCACGGATACATTTTACAAGGCTGTAAAAAAAAAAAGTTCAAGAAATTCCCCAAGTCCTAAATTCCCATTAACGGACCCTAGATAGAAAGAAAAAAAACATGGTGCTCGCACAACAACACAGAATCAGAAGTTTATTATCCGAGTGAATTACCCATTGAGCAATACAGCTCTTTTTCAATGGGGACTCGGCCAGCGGATAGACACAGCGCGCGCTATCGCCATCACCACCACCGGACCGGCCGCACGCATTTAATTGTTTAATGTTGAGACGTTCTCTCGCGGCTCCGCGCCTTATCGGCGTGGCCCCAACGCACCACGGCGGAGCGCCAACGACCAGAGAGAAGTCTTAGGCGCGCGGCTGCCGCGAGCCGGGGACAGTCAGGCCGAGCAAGACAGACTGACCGGGTCCCCACCCCCCCACCCCCCAGAGTCAGGTGCGATGACTGTACAAATATTCTTAGGTTTTTTCGGTAAAGTCACGTAGGTAAAAAATACAAATTAATAAAAGTAAAATAAAAATAAATCACGACGTTTCGGAGGCAACACAAGCTTCCGTCTTCAGGTGGAAGTGTCACAGCACGATAGCTGTATCAAGTGAGAGAAATTCCAAGAAACCCGTATTTTATTGAAAGCGATGGGTATTACCTTGTTATCTCGGCATCTCTTTAGGAAGGCCAGCGTCTCGAGAAGCTGTGACTTCTTGTCTCGTTGTCTGTACTGTACAAATCTTATCGCTTAGATTTCGTTGTTATTTTTTTCCCATGTTTATGTATAATATGCATTGTTTTTTGGCCCCGAGGTTATTTGAGAGCAAGAGACACGGCCACTGCCTGTTTAAGGTGGGCGAAATCTGCGCGGTGCTGGACACACGACGATAATTTAGCTGCCAATTGCAGCCTCGGTTTTAGTAGGGCAGTCGTGTTACACAGCTCTCCGCGAGACGAATACGGTAGTTCCTGAAGAAGATACCCGGAGAACATGGGAGTGAAACGTCGGACACCGTGCCGAACACGCGATGCAACCCGAATTTAGTTTTTCACGACCATATAAACACTTGACCATGCTAGGTAGTGCGGGTTGGTGAAGCTATAATAGAACGGGGCTTGTGGAGGCCTTAATCGTGCAGTGGATTGACCATGGCCACAGCTTATGACAATTATGATAAACACACTTGCTACTTGGCAATACCACAGATTTGCGTTTTGTTTGGGGACCCAGGCAGCTCATTCTGTAGGGAACCCCGGAAAGATATTAGCTCTGCATCACGGTAAAGTCTTGTACAAAACACCACTCTTCTCCCAAATCCACCCCGCCAGCACAAGCGGTGTCCAAGATGCAAACAGACGGAGGTGGAAACTCCGCCAAGGTTTGGCGAATCGCACGCCGAAAGCCGTCCCCAGGCGGTGGTTTCGTGAGCAGGCGGGGCCCCTGCGATACAAATGAACCTCGATTCACGATCCACGGAGATCATCTAAGGGGCAGAGACCGCCCCCCCCCCCCCCCCTTTGGTCAACGCCAAGTCTACTTTCTTCCATATTTGGGCCAAATCTCTGATCGGTGATTTCGTCGCGTGTCCAGATTTCACCGCTCTATTACAAACAGGGCGAGAACGATTGGATCCGCTCTGCTTGCAGATACAATTAGAGTTTCCACGGTGAAATTAAAACCGGGCCTTGCTTTTCCTGCTACTGTGTGTGTTGAATTTTTTTCGCACCGCATGTAGCCAACCGTGCTAAGCGGAGGTGCATGGGGAAGATGGACTTGGCCACCGGAGCACGATGTTTTAAAGCCTCAGTGAACGACCACTCCTCCCGAATCAGTTCTCATATTAAACGCGTTGCGTATCTTGCAGCCATGGGAACTAATATAGCTAACACGTGCATTCGTGTGTGTATGTATATATATTTTGTTTTAATTCCTTGTTTGAAAGTGAGAAATTACTGTAGTAGATATTATTTTTTTCCATTCGTGGTTTAAATCACGGGTGGATGAAACCCGAAATTCAAACCCAGGAACGTCAGCAGTGCCGGCTCAGCTCTCTGATCTGGGCCACGTCGCAATGTCACTTTGTGATGCATCACCACTGCGGGAGTGGAATATTTAATTTTAAAACAAACAACATTTGAAGTGAACGTTGAATTAAGCAATTGAAACTCTAAAAGTCACCACCGTTTTTACATACTGCATATATATTAAACCATTGGGGGTCAATATAGGACATTCATTTTAATGCAAAGAAATCTAAAAAAACATCTGGTTCTTAGACTGTCGGCATGCAACCAAGATGATATCGAGGTAATATGCATGCATCTACATACGTGTATGTATGGAGCACTATCACATCGTCATGATGTACGCATTTGATACAATGTACATCTATGCAAGTCAGCAGCCATAGATTATTATGGCGCGCTATTGCCAAGACAGGCAATGATTAATGCAGCGAGCGGATGGCATGACTTTAAGACTCTTAAAACATGCAATATGATAATTAATCTGCTCACTTTTAATGGAAGAGGAACGAACCATAACTCCCCGTTGGCGAGACGTCTTTTTTTGAAATCGTGGAAAATTGTTTTAAATTGTGGAACAAATTCTTTAACGTCTGAAAAAAAAATCTTTACACGTCACCGATGTTCACGTGGCTTCACCTTAATACCCCGTGAAGTTTCAAGCGACAAAGATAATTTAAGTTTCAAAAATGTTCGTTATCAAATGGAGCGTCGTTCAGGTCTTAATTGGGTTTTTTTTTGTCCTTCTTTGTCAAATTTATGCCAACTTTGCTCTTGGCGTCGTATCAATGGTGAAGAATCCATTCGGAAATCTCAAAGCCTCATCTCTACACCTCTGGATAGACGGTCCATGGAAGAGATATGTAACAACAAAAAACACATTTGAAGAAGACCTGTTTTGTTCTTAACAGAATGAGAGAATGAGGATATTCATTTATCCTGGAGGAATCCGATGATCTACAAAGCTCTTCTTTACACATGTCCAGTATTCTTTGGGTCTTTCGGTAAAGTCACGTAGATACGTTCAAAGAAAATGACAAAATAACAAACTACGACATTTCGATCGCAACACAAGCGGTCGTCATCAGGAAAAGGATGGTTATTTTTATATTTTCTTTGAACCAATCTAAGTGACTTTACCTAAAGATCCAAAGAATATGAATTCCTGCTGTCACGACAGCTTTAAGTCAAGATGTCCAGTATTTTCACAGATGTCCAGTAACGCATGAGATTGTCCGTCGCATGACATTCAACCCGATACGTTGAACTCACAGTTACGATATCATAAAATTTAGTGCCGCACCAGTTTTTTTGTTGTTGTAGGATTTGTTTGTGCAGTCATTGGTGACTGGGCTGAGAGACCAACTCACTACACTTGAGAACGTGCCGTATTCAGCGACAAATTCAGCCCTGACCTTTAAGCCACTTTATTATATATATTGTCTTCATGTTTTGTTGAATTGTATAGTCAAGCGGCCTCTGTTAGTTGCGGATATCGCGTAACCAATTTTCACTTACAACACGAACGAATCGAAAAATAAATTCCCACTCAAGCAATTCGATGCATGCGCCGTTAACTATTAATAAATACAAAATTTCACAGCCCTTTGTAAAAAAAAGAAAAAACGCTGCGAGATTAAAGATTCCGCACGCAATGTGGGACAATCGCCTGAACCACGGCGCCACGACAATGCGTTATCGTTACTAACCTCTAGCATTTCTGTGTCAAAGTGCAATATTTTAAAATGATACTCATCCCAACTGCCAATAAATGATCCGTCCCATTTAGCTCCATGTGCACATGGGGGCTCCTCTTGAGAGATAATGACCCGCGAGGCTTCTCACCCGGTTAAATGAAGGACATTGATTGAAGGGGGTTGATTGATAGGGCAGAATAACCCTGAGGGCGTACATCTGATAAATCGCCATTCATCAAAATAAAAAAACAAACCCATTCAACTGCAACCTTTACTCGCCGATTCAGCGTGAAGAATGCCAGCTATGCACCACACCACCCAATCCCACCACCGGTTAGATGTTCGTGTCGCCAGCCGCATACCTCCTGAACGCACCATTCCTTGGCTTCATGCGTCTCGATGTTAAGCACATTCTCAGAATATCTGTAAACCGCGGTGACGTTTTCTTGCACGTCTCCAGTAGCCTCACTTAAATTTAACGAGAGCACAAAGGCGCCAGGCATCACTTCTGCCCCACCACGTAAATTACTCGCGATTTATTTAAGCCAAGGTCTGTAAGCGGTCGGAAGTTGATTGCTGCCTCCTCTTGGCTACGAGACGACTCACCGTCGCTGTTCGAAAAAGTATCATCAGCTGCGGCCATGGTCAATCCACTGCTGGATGAAGGTCTCCCGCAACACGCAGACATCTCTCGTGATTCTGCGATGCATAAAGACGTGTGGAGTACCCGATCGAATAGTTACATCGATAATGGATTATTTGCCATGGCAAAATTATTTGCCACGGATGACATGTTATTCAAAGACGTGACTAAATCGCTGCATGCTTGCCTTGAAGCAAAAGATCGGTTGTTTAACGTTTGCCACGTCAACTTAACATTTTAGCCAAGAAACAATCGAATGAATGTTAGCGCGTTTATTTAAGTTTTATTTACAATGAATACTGTTAATATCTGCACGTATTTCTTTGTGATTATATAGTATATGTGCATAGGGGTGTGTGTGCGCATTTCCGTTTGTTTTGTGCGCGGGGAGCGGTGGCACAGTGGTTTACGCGCTGCACTTTGAACTCAACCTGGAGTTGATTCCCGACCATCGCTATCACGCAACATACACAAGTTATCTTTATCCGTGTGTGCGCGCGCGTGAGCTCAGATAGTGGTGGTGGTGTTTTTACCGTAATCGTCACGCAGTAATTTTTTAATCCTTTATATTAAGTTCACTTGCTTGCTTGCTTACGACCGTGCAAATCTTTCGGTCGTTTTTTAACCCACTTCCCGTGATCCAATCGAGCTGAGATTTTCCACACAGACTCGTTGTGCGTGACAATTAATGTTCGTGGAAATTTTTTTCCAAAATTTTACACTTTTTAGGACAAAAATATTATATTTAATTACCAATTGCTTAATGCTTGCGCTGCAATCATCTGACCCATAGGTGGCAGCCATCTCAAGCCAGAGGACGAGAGGACTCTAGCCGCCACGTATATCAAGGATTTATAGTGAAAAACTTTGTTTTTACGGGTTAATTTTTTTTGGTTAAACCCACCCACCCATCCGGATAATGTAAGGCTCGCACGAGGGGTCACGAGGGGTCACGGCGCTCACGAGGTTCACGGCAGGTGCCGATCGCCACTGCACGCGCGCCAGGCTGTCGCCCTATGGATGTCGCCATGTACGCACATTCATTTACGGTCGTGATGGGAAAGATTTACGCTCAACCACATTTCGTGTAATTTTTTTTGGCACAGCCATTGGTGACCAATGCCGAGAAGACGTCAACTCTGAACCCCAGAGAACCCAGTTTGACCGTGAGGCAGCTGCCCAGAATTTACAACAACAACACGAGATAAACAGACAACATGTCTCATTCATACATCTGTGATCCCAAAAAAATTGTATTTCCCACATAACCCATCGGTCCCATGCATTGCTCAGGGCGTGCACACTTTAAACAGCTTCGATTCAATTCAGTCAAACTCTATACCGATTTAATCAGCATATTCAGTCCATTTCACACGTCTTATGATGCTTATACACTAAATAGACAGATTACAAGGCATCAAGTCTGCATTAACCACTTATTCTTGTGGTAAAAATGCAAATGTTATTTAATAATGTATGCACCCGTCCTTGAAACTGACTGGCCTACACCAAAGTCTCTTAAGGACTACTACACACAAAATCCACCAAAAGGGAAATAGTACAAGGACAATACAAACACCAAAGCATTCACATAGCTCTGGTTAAACAGAAATATTAAATATCTTGATACTGGCAAAAGTGTCCCCATAGAGGAAGTCAGTCTTGTTTGCTTGAACCAATGCTGGGTGAACCGGCAGATGTTACAGGGAATTGTACCCTCTCTCTCCACCAGAATGCGGGCGCAGAATGAACAGCCGCAAGACACTGGGGGCATATCCAGTCCTCGGAGTCGCCTAGACACCCACCCCGCCCCCCAACCAAGCTCCCAGCTTCATCAACGATCTGACGTGGCCACGTAACACCACGCCACCGGCGCACCTGCTACGTGAGCGTTTCTTATCGGACACGGGCCCACGTCACACGGCAAGGAGGGGGAGGAGAGAACGCCACGAGCAGGGACGAGCGAGAAGGTGGCCAAATGGATAAAATCGACCCCGGCACAATTTGCGCCACCCGCTCTCGTGCAACACAATGGAGCTTTCCGACAAGCGAATAAATAATGCACGCGGGCACGTTTTAGCACAGAGACTCGTGTAGGATGCTGCATGCTGATATGACTATTATTACTGTACATATCTATTATCTATCAACGGAGTGATGAGATACAGCTATTGACAATTGAAATTATATTTTTGTAATTGCAGCCATACCATGGTTGCTAACGTAAGGCGCACAGTGGTGTGGTGGAGATGGGTCGTGACGCCCCTGAACGGCGTGGTGGAAGTGGAATTGTGAACCCGACTGCGTTCGGGAAAGATTTAAGGATTCATCTTTTATTGACTCACAGATAGACTCCGTAGACTAACAAAGAGGCCCACAGACACGCTCAGAAACCCACAGACACACAAACAAAAACCCAGACACGCTCAAAACCCCACAGAGACACGCACAGAGACCCACAAAGACCCACACAGACCCACACGCGGAGCGAAGCGCCTGCTCATCTTCAGATCTAGTGGGGTTGTGGAGAGGGTTATATAATTTATGAGTCCGCCCGAATAATTTATTCCCATTTCCAGCCCTGGGAAGGAACGCACCACCCCCAGAAGACGTCTATCGTCGAGGCGGAGGAGACGCGATCCGCTCGCGGGCAGATGTCGCGCGAATTGCGCTGAGGAGGCCTTCAGCCAGCAGGGGATTGATCATGGCAGATTACGATGCCACTTTTGAGCCTCAACTCAAAAATTTATCTCAGCGTGCGTGCGTGGAACAAGTGAAACTCATCGGATGCATTGCGTTCAGGACTACATTAGGTTTTAGATGATATTGTCAAGATTTGTGCGGTTGAAATTCAGTATTGTATGCAATAGATATTCTTATTATTTCACCTCTTCGCCGTGCCATTGCATACTCCTTTTCGTCTCATTTGTGACGTTTGCCCACGCGACTACCCCAAGTGTAATTTGTGTGTAGTTATTATACATTTGCATGCATCTCAATAGTCTAAGGCAACTCGCACAATTCGCAAACAAAAACCTTTTTTTTAATCGACGAAGCGATGTATCGTTACACGCCTAACAAAACACCAAGGCCCTCATCCTCTAAAGGCTGGGGGCCTTTAAGAGAGCGTTATCACCAGGGCAGCGTTGCCATGGGAGTGCTACACCAACAGCCCTCGCTAGGTAGGGCTCCTACACAGACGCCCCCGTGTAGCCTCAACAACAGACTGTCCGAGGCAACTGTTGCTAGCGACATCATGGGGCCTCCCTTGCCAGGTCCCATGATGTAGCTGCTAACCCCGACCTATCAATGTCCTGATAGTGCATTGTCTCTGTGCTAAAATAAGAAAAATAAAACATAATAAAATAATTCTCACGACGTTTCGGCCACAACGCAAGCAGCCGTCCTCAGGTGAA
>JAAXLI020002722.1:0-12394 GCA_014621495.2 Entosphenus tridentatus | reverse complement strand
CCCCCCCCCCCTTCGTCACACGGCTTCACAAAAAGTCAGACCCCCCTCAAATATGACGTCACAAAGCTCTGCCCCTCCCCAAAAAATATATAAACATGCTTCAAATCGCTTTAAACTATTGTCATTGTAATGCGTATTTAATGTGGTGCTGCACTCTGATGTTGTAGGAGAAAACATTTATTAAAACGTCGATTTAATTAAGTAGAACGTGTTGTCAATATTTATTAAAAGTTTCGCATTTTGATGTGACGTCTCATTTCTCAACCCCCCTCCCTCGTCACACATCGTCACAAATATCTGACCCCCCCCCCCCCAGGTGCGTGACGTCATTTATGAACGGCCCCTATGTACCACACGCGCACACATCGCAATACATGGCAGAGCACGCCACGTTGTTGTTGGTGGGGGCGGGGGGCCAGTCGTGGTGAGCAGTCAAGTACAACATTTTCCCATGAAGTCGTCACACACTCTCGGCTGACATTCCGAACGTGCGTTGCGTTGCAGGCACCTTCTACCGAAAGTCGTGCGCATCATCGGCCGCGTGTCTCATCGCCTCGGCCGGCTACCAATCGTTCTGCTTGCCGGGCCGAGTGCGCTCCGTGTGCATCAGCTGCTGCAACACGCCACTCTGCAACGGTCCCAGATCGTTGAAGCGTCGAGTCGTCTTCAGTCCTGCGGGCGCGACGAGGCAAGCGCGCCCGGCACTGGCACTGCTGGCCTGCGCCTGCCTGTTCCTAAGCGCGCTCCGCTCTGCGCTCCTCTGGACCGACGTTCCGTCCCGACCTGCCTACGCGTCGCGAACGCCGTAGCGGACGGGCGACGCGCTTGGCGGTGAAGATTTGAAGGCGTCGTCTGGCGAACGCCGCACAATGCTGGGGGGAAGGGGGAGAGTTAAACCGTGGTTGTCCAAAAAGTTGGGAGAGGGGGGAGGTGGGGTGGAAGGTTCTGCTATTCGTGATGTGGAAATTACGCAACTGTTTAACGTCCGCGAATGAGGAGGCACGTGCCAGCACCAGGAGGAGCCTGGGTTATCGTTGACTTGTAATGGCTTATCTATCCACGTGACTGGATGGCTTAGCTGTAAGGATTGCCCCTTAGAGGTATATCCGCCGAATGAGATGGCACCTCCGTTTAATCCAGCAACATGGGACGCCTGCAAACGCATCCTGCCAAGATTGTGTGTTCCGTGTAGATGGTTCTATCCGGGAACGTGATGCGGATGACACTCACCTGCTCCGGTACGTGGTGAACAATGTAGCAGAGATTTTCTCCAGGCACTCAAGTTTCCTCTTACAAGAACAACAACAACAAAAATGCTCCAAAAAGGATTTGTCCAAAAATCCCAAAGCAGAACCTTGAAGATTCCACAAAGGCTTTTCCTGGTGATGTTTTAACACGAAATAAACAAAAATTGAAGAATTAGCTTTGCGCGGCTTGCTTTGGTGTCATACAGGGAGTACATTTGCACTGACGTGTAACACACCAGGGCAGCGGCTATGAACCTTGAAGGGAATTCGAAGTCACTGTTGTGCCAACATGCTTATAGGTGTGGTTTAGGTGATCATACAACAACCATTAACTTAGCTCTGCATAAAACAAGCCAACGGCATGCCACCGCAACTGTGCAATAATAATAATAATGTAATTAAGAAAATTTACATTTAAAAATATGGTTATTTTGACTCCACCACGCCTGGGAAATGATATTTTAATTCGCCATTTGTTGTACAAACTCGCATGCGGGCAGCCCTCGTTGATTCACTACCAAATTTTCAGTAAACGACTCGAGGACGTGAGAGAGGAGCACTCAGTCTCTCGTTTTCATGCCCCCCCCTCCGCCACCGCGATTGTGACTGCGTCTGCAGACTCCGAGAAACGTTTGGCTCCCTCGTGGGCAGCTGCGTAAGGATGACGACTCGATTCCGTGTCCTGGTGTACGGAGGTTAAGGGAGTTCTAACGCGGGCAACTAATTCACTCTGTTGCGAAGTATTTCGATTTTTTTTTTTACATTTTATATTTTATATTACAGACAGCGATGCATCCTTCTGAAAGGCCGATGAACACGCATCGTAATCAAGGTCTTCCCCGGTTGTGAGCCAGTGGATGGGAAAATACGTAAATAAATAAAAGAGGGAGACGTTATTGGAGAATATAGGATGATTACAGGGGGAGAGGGAGAGGATGGTGGGATGAATTATCATTACGGAGGGAAAGTCAAGACGAGGAATGAATCAAGCATTGTGGATCGAAGCTTTCTAGATAACTGTAAAATATTGGGGGGGGGGGGGGGTAAGTTTGGACAAAACTCTGCTCCCTTCAAAGTCTAGAGAGGCGAGTTGGTCAACACGTCCTGTGTTTGAGATTCCGTGCACAGAGGAATAGTGCATAACACATACACGACTAACACCGGTACAGTATTGTTGAGAATATCGAGCGATATGAATTTGATTTTCACATTGCAGCACACAATTTTTTTCTTCCCCACAAACCGTACACAGTGAATTGAGCTCCTGTTTTAATTAGTACACGTGTACTAATATTTTCGTTGTATAGCGATGAAAATGAAATGCACCACCAAGGTTCTTGCTTCAACAATCACACCGCCGATCACGAGTAATTTCAACTTGGAATTCTGACAACAGTGTGACTTATGTCGGCTGATAGGTTCAGGGTAACACTACTTATATATTCCGTGGATGTTTGCATTTGTGCTTGTAGGGGTTTTGTTGTTGCCTTTAATCAAGTCAGTTGCTCAATAAACATTTGCAGTGGCAGCTCACCAATGAATGCCAAGTGTAACCTGGAAATGGATCATTTACTCGGTGTCAATGGGAAAAAGAAATTGCACAGCTTCGAATGATGTTTGTCATTGCCTATGATGGTACTACGAATGCACTGAACATCTGATCTTTTGAGTAAACAGCGTATGGGCGGTGGCGGTGGCGGTCAACAATTGAGAACAAGAAATTGAATTAAAGTTTGCATCAAACGACTGCAGTGTGTGCAACCCTTTTTGCAAGCCACTACTGGATGGATTGCCACCCTCCAATGCCTGATCGGTCATGGGGTGTTTCTGTGTAACGATGCTGTTCTTCAGTGGCGATTAATGAAGGAATGGGGGGGGGGACTGGACTTGTTCTGATATCACTCACTGCTGATGTTAGTCACGACCAGGAATCCAACTCGGGTGACCAATGAGTTCACGTTTTCCGACAACCACTCCGTCAATGCTCTCCCCCCTTCATCAGTTCATTAGAATGCATGCATTGATGCCCTGTGAAGTTCTATTCGTTTCATAGAATGCGCGCAGTTATGTTAAGTTGTGCTAACTGGTATTGGAAACATAAAGCAATAGGAACAAGTCGGAGGCTATAATGTTTAGCGTTTTTAGTCGTAAAATTGTACCAAAACTTGGCATTCTGACATCAGTGATGCTGTCAATGTGTTATATATATACACCTGTATTATCCGGATTACAAGAAGAACCCCCCCCCCCCCCCCTGTTTTGAGTAGATGAGTTCTCAACGTTTAGAAGAGCCACACGAAATCTTAAATCTGTATTTAACCAATCTCGATTCAGGGGGGAATTTGCTCGCCAAACACTGCGGGTTGAATTGTTGTGAAATCAGCGGCGTACAGGGTCAACATATAAACCGACAGAAATGCACAACATTCTTTAAATTATAAGTAACGTTTTGCAAAAAATATATACAAATCAGTGCAGTATTAAGAGAAAAAATAAAGTTTCGACTTAAAACTTTCGTGACTGCAGGAATGCATATTCTTTGGTTATTTCGGTAAAGTCACGTAGATAGAAAACTAAAATAAAATAAGAAAAGCAATTGAGGTTTTTTGCTTTTATTTTTATGGATGTTTTTATTTTATTTTCGATCTACGTGACTTTACCGAAAGAACCAAGAATATTAAAATAAAGCTTTCAGTAAAACACAAAATAAAGCTTTCAGTAAAACACAAATGTAGACTCCAATATAGCATTGTATAGCGTGTCAACTGGCCTGGTTTTACGACAAATTCGAATTGATTGCAGCACTTACGCGAGCAAGTTGTGAAGATTGTTTTGATAATAAATTACGTGACTTTACCGAAAGAACCAAAGAATAATTCCTGCAGTCACGAAAGCTCCAAATTAAGTTTAAGATTGTTTTGAAGCAAATATTTCGTGTATTCCCTCCCCAAGCGCTTCACCATATGCGACTGAACGTCGCCATCTGGTGGCCTTGCTGACCACACCGCATTTAGAAGTGAAATGTACCACATTCATCGGATTACGCGACGCGAATTCCCCCGCCCCCCTCCCTTCTATTATTCCAATTTAAAGCAGGTGGAGAGGGTGCGTCTTATACTTATCGATCCAGTGAGGCGGGTGCGAGCGAAACCCAGATTTGTACAACAACATCGATCAAGAGTGAACAGCATCGATACCGGGAACAGGCTTCGGGGTGCATCTTGCTTTTCCGGAGTGTCTCATCTTGAGAATAGGATAATAGCGAATAAGAGCACTCCCACCCCCACCCTCCTTGTTTTATAGTTCATGGACTACATTTTCTTCTCTGACCAATGTGGCATGTTGCTGGTACCCGAGTCGGCGGCTGTTTAGCCACTGAGCAGTGACGTGATGGTTCGATGCCTGCAGCCGTCCCATTCATTTTTAGCGAAAAAAAATTTACCCGTAAAAACAAAGTTTTTCACTATAAATCCTTTATATGCGTGGCGGCTAGAGTCCTCTCGTCCTCTGGCTTGAGATGGCTGCCACCTATGGGTCAGATGATTGCAGCGCAAGCATTAAGCAATTGGTAATTAAATATAATATTTTTGTCCTAAAAAGTGTAAAATTTTGGAAAAAAATGTTCACGAACATTAATTGTCACGCACAACGAGTCTGTGTGGAAAATGTCAGCTCGATTGGATCACGGGAAGTGGGTTAAAAAACGACCGAAAGATTTTCACGGTCGTAAGCAAGCAAGTGAACTTAATATAAAGGATTTAAAAACCAAAGTAGGCCGTCTCCTGCAGGGCGGACGTTAAAAGACCTTGGTGGTACCATTGAACACACAAGGTGTATACGGTTGTGCGCGGTTGTCGTAACGCCCGAATAATAACAGCATAGAAAATCACTTTAAGATAAACGTTGAGAAACGCGACGCGTTAACGCGTGCAAAAAAAGAAAATGCGCAGAGAATCCCACAACGTTCTACTTTGGTGCATAGCATATACAATCCTGCCAGCGAACAAGCAATCGTCGTTGTGTCATGAGCCACGGTCATTCCACGGCTGGATGAAGGCCTCCCCCAAAGCTATCACCTGCGATGGAATAACAGTAACCCGCCCAACGCCTGCTCGACACACAAGCAGAATTTCATCGATCCATCTCCTTCGGTGGATCGTATTTCCCCTGCACGTTCCATTCCTTGGCTGCCACTCACTTCGGTATTTATTCTCTGACCATGTTGTGTGTAAAATGTAAATCGCAAGGTCGTAGATCAAACAAATTGGGCGAAAATGTTCTGCAATAGCGAGGTAAATTAGTAAAAAAAAACTACGTATTGATGCTTATTCTTTGTGTCTTTCGGTAAAGCCACGTAGATAGAAAAATAATAAAAATATAAAGTGTTTTTTCACCTGATGACGATTACTTGTGTTGCGATCGAAACGTCGTGATATTTGTATTATTTTTTCTATTTACGTGGCTTTACCGAAAGACCCAACGAATATGAATTCCTGCAGCCACGAAAGCTTGAAGGCAAGTATTCATGCATGTTATATTTAAATTAAAGTACAGAAATATAACTTTCCGCGTAGATATATGGTAGCTTTATAGAGTTGGCATCGATGCGTTCAAGATACAAATTGGCAAACGTCGAAACTTGTCCCATCGTGGTCAATAAATTCCATGTTTACATTCTCTGATGATGTGTAAATTATACAATTTTACGATCGCTTTTTTGAAATTCACGTTCATCAAGCAAGCTCTTGAAAGAAATTAAGAGCGCAAAGAGAAAGGCCATTAGCTAGTCTGTTAGCATCACGACCGTTTGATGATTAAAGTGTTACTTTTGGCTTTGTACTGTTTGGTTGATCATATCTCCACAATCCCAGGTCTGCATACTATAATGGTCACAATGATAAGCAAACCAGTTTGGTGATGGAGAAATGTAAGATAGTGTCGTGGAAACACTGGATTGTCTTGGAGTGACCTTGGGATATTCCAAAAAGGATGGCGGCAATGCTGATCTCAGGTGGCACGATGGCTGTAATGAGCAGCCACTGATGACACATGAGTATGATGATGATTATAGTTGCACTTTCAATGTAAATATAAAATGGGTAGTACAGATGAAATGTAAACTCTAAACGTGAGATTTTTCTTTGCCTCAAAAGTGTCTGGCCACAAAAAAAACCGCGTGTCTCCATGGTAGAACGAAGAGTTTGTGCTAAATGTATAAACGACTGCTTGTTTTGTGAACAATGGTGGTTGATTGCAAAATGCAATAGACAAATCTGAAGAAAAAAAACAATATATTTAAATAAAACCTTAATACATTATGCAGTGTGTGATATTTTGCTTTGCAGCTTTCAATTACACAGTGATTAATAGCGGCTGTCACATTTAAGTCGTTTACATTTTCACACACAATAGGGTCGTGGAATGATGGTCGATTATTGCAAATGTGAATAATGCGGGCATATGGTAGAGGTTTGCATTTATTATTCACTGCATTTTCTCACACAGCGATTGCGTGCGATGTGCACGCACGTGGGAGATTTGAAGGGTACGGTTAGTTGGAAAGCATGCAACGTGCGTGCTTCACACTTATCCTGACATTGTCTTTTGGAACATTGCAGCACTGCCCTTGCGTTTGTTTGAACACCGCTCGACAGAGGTCGCAACCGGGTACCCGATACCAGTACCCTACCCGATACCTGGCTACCCGTACCCGGTCGGGTACGGGTACCCGTTTGCGACCCTGGTGCGGCCGGGTACGGGTAGACCGTCACTGGTGAGTAACTGTTTGTCACTCATTTCCCAACGTCTTGTCTCTTCTCACAATTCAAGTTCCTAGAATCAACCCACCCGCGCCTGCAATATGGCTTCATCCCAGAGGTCGCAATCAGGTACCCGATACCCGTACCCGGCCGGGTACGGTACGGGTACCCGTTTGCGACCCTGGTGCGGCCGGGTACGGGTACGGGTAGACCGTGAGTCACTGGCGAGTAACTGTCACTCATTTCCCAACGTCCTCTCTTCTCACAATTCAAGTTCCTAGAATCAACCCACCCGCGCCTGCAACATGGCTTCATCCCAGAGGTCGCAATCAGGTACCCGATACCCGTACCCTACTCGTACCCAGCCGGGTACGGGTACCCGTTTGCGACCCTGGTGCGGCCGGGTACGGGTAAGGAATCAAAACCCGTCTGCGACCTCTGCCGCTCGATGCTGCCCCCTTAACTTGGCATTTCAGCGGACGGCATTCCACAGCGCTGTGTGTTGTGGGGCATGAATTTCGAATTAAATTTAATGAGATATCAAATGTGCAGACATGTGTTTTCTTAATAGCATAAATAAACAATGGGAATTCCTGAAATTGCTCTCATCACAATTGCAAGTACAGTCATAAGTATACGTGATTTCTTATTCAAATGAGCATTGAGGCACTGCTGATCTCTTATTTACAGTGCAATCCTAAGAGTATATACATAGGAAAACCACTGCTGACCTACGCACAAAGTGGTGCTCATGTGTTCAACCCAGAGGGATGATGGGCCGAGTCAACTCCTAACCAGGATTTGAACAAGTAACCCGTCAGATTTGCAAGCTGCTCACTCGATCCGACTGAGCGCGACTCAGTCAAGCCGCGTGTCTGTGGACGTTGAAGATTTGTGCAGCCCGATTTTCGAGTCACTGAAATTAAGCATTCACCGTTAATGTACAAAGCTGATTGAAGCAATGTCTCAATGCCTTCAATGAGTTATGCGTGGGATTTCTTCAGGAGCTTTTGGTTTCCTTCCACATGCCAACTCATAAACGGAGATAACCAAGCATCATCCCAATGCAAGACTTTCTAGAAATAAAAAAAAGTGCTCACGGCATGAAAAAAGTATGTACATTGAAAATCTCGACAAGCTTGCTGGGTAGGATACCTCGGGAAGTTTATCCTGCTACTCTCAGGAGCTTTGATAAGTTATCAATATTTGGCTGTTGCAGTCTTTGGCATTTACACTGAATATTTAAGAATGCTAAACGTGCAGTTGTGACTTAATACAACCTGCAGTGATTCACAGTTCTTGAATAAATTACGTAAGTGTCAAGGTACATTTCTTCTTTTCGTAAACTAATGATCACTGCTGTCGTGTTTACGAGTTCGACTCCGTTCATGCACACACTGGCCTTTTTCTTAACACATTTCATGATTATCACTTCCCATGCACCACCAGCATGTGGCGCTGTCCAACGGCCTAACATGTGCATTTCACGTTTTGTTTTTACATTTATGCATGCCACAAGTAGCATGCAACAGCTTCCATTTTAAACAAACCTACCACTTGTCAACGATGTGTGGACGAATATCGGGGATGGCATATACACTTCGGCACTTTGCGCTTCCTTCAATCAAACTGTGACGCTAAAATGGGTTTGCATCACGCTACTCCTGGCATAGTCCAGCAACAGAAGCTCTCGGCAGCCCTTCAAGAAGTGGTCATTTGGCCTGCTCTACCACGCTAGCCATACATCTCGAGAGAGGTGGGAATACCCAGAACGTTAACCATTACATCACGGCAGCATTACACGCTCCCTGCTGAAAAAAACTAAAAAGGAAGGGTGTTTTTGAGTAGTTATTACCATCAACAAGTACACGAATACTATGGTAATGTACAAGTATTATTAACTATAAACATCTGTTAAAATGGCATTGTTCGGTCACAGTAATGATTACACATTAAGGCATCTGTATATATATCATAAACATACAAAATGACTGTTAAATGACAATTTAATCTTTTTATTTCATTCCATCATAATTCAGAACATAGCAATTTTACTAAATTATTCTCCATAAAGGCATCACCATTACAAAAAAACCCTTAAACATGCACCATAGCAAATGTTGAACAATCACGATTCAAAAGAAAGTCTAAATAACATCAACAGGCTGCAAATATAAGTGTATATATATATTTTTTAATGCGGTTAAACCCCTATTTTAATTTCATTTAAACCCAATGATAAAATTCCACTTTAAATGCATTACATTTTTAACACCATGAATGTGTGAAATAATATTACTTTGCATGTGAAGCTGCTGTCGCGATACTGATCACAAACAACGGATGGATAAATGCAAAGTAGAGTTTGCATCGGGTATGATAAAGCATAAGATCACTATTCGCACCATCCCTTGGTAGTGGTAAATTTATATTTTCTTCGTCAACTGCGGCATTGTTGCAAAGAAAGCCCATCTATTGCCCTCCCTGCTCCCATTAAGCAAGCAAAACATGGAGAAATAACATCAGGACTGTTGTATGTCGCAAATTTGGTGCAACATGCCCTTCCAAGTGACAAGCTAAAAGGGAAAAAAAGTCACCAATTTTCTAAAAACTTTTGCTGTTCCATGTTTATAAACTCTTCATTAAAATAGTCGACAAATCTCGTTGCTTAAGCATTCACTGCTCCCTCCCTCCTCCAAGCAACCTGTTATCTCCCCGTACAGCGGCCGACATATATGTAGGCGAGAAGCTTCTGCTTCAACGAATAATCAGTGCGCAATCAGCATTTCCTTTTGAGCTGCCACTTATACTCGCCTGCAGCAGCTGCTTGCCAGCACTCAACATTCGTGACGTTTGAGCTTACACTCATTTACACCCTCTCGTGCCCGTTTTCGTGTGACCACTTTTGCACACCTACCACTTCTGGCCAAATCGCTTCTTGCACAGTGTACCTATCTATATACCTTACAAGGTAAGAGGCAATAACTCTGTATATGTATAATTATATACAGCGTATATACGCAAATATGGCTATTCAGTTGTGGGAGAGATGACACTGGTCAAAAGATAGGTGTTTACATTTGTGAATCAACACACAAAGTAAGTTGGCCTTTGCTGCATGCCATTTCCAGTATTCAAAATAATATCCAGGTTCACTTGCCCAGCTGCAAGCACAGACCAACATATTTTTTAAGCTGCACAAAAAGGAAATGTAAAGTGTACACAGTAAGTACGTTGAATATCCCACCGTCACGCATTCCACTTTTCCCGATTAACTGCCCACACCCATTGATACCATTTGCACATGGTGTAACCATATTTTTTCCATAGATGTAAAAAAATTTGAGTTTCACACTCAGTAATGTTCTCATTCTCACATACATTCGCTTACTTCGAAAGAAGTACAGTAAAGCATTTTTATTTTGTTTTACAGCAGTTTGCACTTCATGCTTATCCAGTAACCTGTTTGTGTACGGCATAACTCATTTCCCATATGTTATCATATCTGCCTATACCTTAGTCCTCAGCGAGTTGGAAATACACGTCCGTTCAACGAATAAATGTTAACGCCAGACCTGTTCAATCTGCAATTCCTAGCATGGACAAGCAAGGTGGGTGAACCAGGACATTAACTTGAATTTTTACCAATTCAATTGACTGCAGTCAAAGACAGTATTAAAATGGGGAGAAAAAAAAACATTTACAAAAGACAGAGACAATCAAGGCAAATATCATCCGGACTTTAGGGTAAGTGGCCAGAACTTCCATGTAGTTCTCGGACGTGTTTTTGCGTACACCGCGCTTGTTGTTCGACATAATGGGTTGCGCCACATATTTACATGCCAAACAACACGCAGATAAAAACCCAAAAACACATCGGTGAGCGATACAGCACGACCGCGAAAACCTTATGCAGTTGTGCTACAGCGTTGGCCGGGGAATGTGTACGTGTGCACTATTTCTTCTTTGTTGGGGATGTGGGGGCGATGGGAGAGGTGGGGGTGGCAGGTGGCGAGGCAAGGGGGTGGCTGGGTTGCGACGGGGGTTGTGGCGGTGGTGGTAGGTGTGCACATTTGCGACCCTGCAGATATGCTCGCAGGGCTTCCCCGTCACGGTTGAGCCACGCCGCATTAAGGAGTATGTTTTCGCACGACTGCTGGACCGTGCGCTCGGCCGATGGGGTTGGGTTTTTTTCAAAAAACTCCTGCGCAAAGGGGAAAACGTCGGTCAATAACGAGTGCCAAAGACGATGTTGTTTTTTTGACCGAGTCACAAATATGCTCAGTACTTAGGCATGCAACGACAATGGCTAGTCAGTGCAGGTTGGTGAAGAGGAGAGCCCCAAGTCTGGTTCGGATGTCACTCACCGCTGATGTTAGCCGTGGCAGGGCATAAAACTGCTGGGTTTGTGGCACAATGCACTAACCACTTGCCTATTGGTTTAGCAAACCAGCACGGTTATTTTGGTCAAACAAGACCCACTGTTGATGTGACGTGGTAACACATTCATCCAACAGTGGACTGTATTAAATGTATTGAACGTGCCGTGCGGTTTGAACGTTCTCACGTGCCAATCGGTGTGATCGTTACCGAAACTGAACTGGGTTCAATTATTCATTCCTTAACCTATGGAACTGATGATCAATTTCTGAAGTGATTATCAAAAAAATGCCAATTGATTGAGAACCTTTGTAAAATATGATTTGCTTTTATTTGCATAAAATGCCATCTAGATTTTATACATCTGGTGATTTCCCACCGAAGTCTGCTAAAATCAATAAGGTAATTACTGTTTAAACGTGTACACATTTTGCATGAGGATTGACCCACCTTGACTTGGTTGGCCTTCCTTTCACTTGCAAAGTTGTCGGTGGTCATCTGTCATGAGAACATTTAACATGCAATCAAGTACAGGTAAGGAACCAGTAAAATTGAGAATGCTGAAATGTATACATGATTATTTGCTATTTTGTGAATAACAGTTTTGTATTGTTGCAATATATAAAAAATGATACAATAAAATTATAGTCGAGTTAATATATTATGCCATATTCCCATTAAATATTCATGTTGCTAATGAACATGACATACTTATATTCCCTGAATATAAATGAAGGTACAATTTTGATATTAATTTTGGAATGTATTGCTTAATGTCAGCTAAAACACATACGTAATATTATTATGTTGTGTTTAGTTTGTTTTCCTTCCCCCGCACCTCCGGTTAGTATGGCTGGCCACGTTTGGTGCGAAAAAAGTTCAACATATTCTTGGTTCTTTCGGTAAATTTACGTAGAAGCGAAATAATAAAATAATAAAAAATATAGAACAAGAAAATTCTCACGACGTTTTGACTGCAACACAAGCAATCATCATCAGGTGTGAAAT
>JAAXLI020002721.1:0-12396 GCA_014621495.2 Entosphenus tridentatus | reverse complement strand
ATGTTTTATTTTAATTATTTTATTATTTCCATTCTACGTGACTTTACCGAAAGAAACAAGAAGATGAATCCCTGCAGTCACGGAAGCTTTAAATCGAAATTTAAACGTTATTTAAATTAAAGTACGAAAATAACAATTTTCATTTCATTTTACCAGGTAAGAACCACTGAGTGGGTTACAAATGATTGCTCAGCGAAGTGGCTGATCATCACGTGGACATGTATTGCAGCCAAATACTCTAAACGCGTGATGTTGATTCTAAATGTGGAGGGAAAAACCGAAAGACCCGGACAAAAATCCGCGCGACCACAGGGAGAGAGAGAGAGACACGCAAACTCCAAATATACAGCAGCAGGCGTCAGGGTCGGGAACGAACCCACGACTTCCTGTATACCAGGCGAGGTAGTTAACATCTCCTAGCCACCGTGGTACCATTGTTACACCACAGCATCCGAATGGACGGCAGGTACAGATTCGCTTCGTGATGTTGATCAGATTCGGCCGATCAATGAGGTGATACTGCGATGTTGATCAGCCGTGATGCTGATTGACCGATGAGACATTGAGTCAATCACCATTCCTCGTGGTGATTTGACACGGCGAAGATTGTCAAACGTCAAGCAATGCAAACACCCTCGGCGACTGTTAATCACCAGCAACTGCTGAACACGTGGCGAGTTTCAAGTTTCATTTATTAGGTATAGCCCTGTGAGCCATACGGCTCTTGAGTCGGGTGCAACCGCAACAAACAAAATATGAACGGAGAACATCTTAAAGCGACGACGCGCAACAAAAACATCCTGGATAAACCAGCAAATCTTCCCAAAAAAAAAACCGCTGCGTGCAAAAATCCCAGTGTGATGCAAGGCACACCACGGGAAGGGGAGTAAGTAGAGTCACAATACAAATCTTTATTAAGACTGGAAAAAAAATCCGATGATCTATGAAGCTCTACTTCACAGATGTTCAGTCAATGATGTAATGGATGGGGGGAGAAGATGAACGAATGGCAAAGTGAAGAGAGAAGAGAACACGTGGGGAAGTTGGGGGGAAAGGATTGGAAAGTAACAGAGAAACTGGAGACAAGGGTCAGGAGAGATGAGAGGCAGTGGCTGCACAGGTGCATCGACCGTGCTGCACGAAGCGGCGTCTGTTTTCACAGGGGGCGGGGTTGGGGGAAAGGGGAGGAGCTCACAGTGGGGGGGAGGGGGGGGGATGTAAGTGACGCGGCTTCCTGGAGGATTGAGCTGAATTCAAGATTTGAAGCTTTCGTGACTGCAAGGATTTTTCGGTAAAGTCACGTAGGTAAAAAATACAATAAATGAAAACAACTCAATTAATCTTCTTGGTTCTTTCGGTAAAGTCACGTAGAATGGAAATAATAAAATTATAAAAATAAAACATAATAAAATAATTCTGAATGACTCTGTCTCCTCGACAGACCTGTTCTCCACCTGAGGACGCTACTTGCGTTGTGGCCGATACGTCGTGAGAATTATTTTATTATGTTTTATTTTTATTATTTTATTATTTCCATTCTACGTGACTTTACCGAAAGAACCAAGAAGATGAATCCCTGCAGTCACGAAAGCTTTAAATCGAAATTCAACTCAATTAAATCACGACGTTGCGCGCGCAACACAAGTGTCCTTCTTCAGGTGGGGACAACGTCGTGAATTAATTGAGTTGTTTTCATTTATTTTATTTGATTGAGCTGAATTCAGAGAGATGCGATGGTATGCATTGAGTGGGAGTCAGTCGTGTGTCTGCGCACATTCTAACAATCTCCAACTCTAGATTTGAAGCTTTCGTGACTGCAAGGATTCATACTCTTTGGTTTTTTCGGTAAAGTCACGTTGGTGAAAATAAATAAATAATAATACATAATATAAATAATAATAGAAATAAAATAAAAAATCACGACGTTTCGGAGGCAACACAAGCTTCCTTCATCAGGTGTAGAAAGGCACAGCAAAATAACTGTAGTGAGAGTTATTTGTGATGGGACATTATTATATAGGGTAAGAGGAGGGGGACCGAAAAAACCAAAGAGTATATCTCCAACTCCTCCGGAAACCTCGGCACTGATGCGTCAAGGCATATCCTGTGATTATCATACACTTATGTAACATTATTAATTCTATAGCACTGTGCATGTAATTATGTAATCAATTCATTATTAATTGCTTATTAAATTCGTAACAAGTGCAGTCTACAACTTTCATTATACGCTCCCTCTGGTCTCTCCACGTACGTGCTCTGAAACACGTTAATTTCCCGAAACGTCGCCTATTATTTTTCCCCTTTTAATGCTACATTGTTGTTAACGAATATTGAGTTGTGCGTACTCATCAATTGCGTGTGATTGCCTCGGCTCTGCCTGCCCCCCCTGATCGAGTGGACATCTGTGAAATAGGACATCCGTGATTTATTTTTTTTACTGGACATGTGTGTAATAGAGCTTTATAGCTCATCGGATTCCTCCTCTACAAATTCATATTCTGATTCTGAGTGTGCACGTTTGCAGCTCAAGTTATAGATTGTTCTTGTTGTTTTAAATCCCTTCATGTACGCGTGTCACGTGTCCGCGTCGCGCTCACGTCACGTGGCACTGGACACCCTCGATCGATGCCGTCGCTAACGAGATGTCCCCCCATCGCAAGGGGCGCCTGTCCAGGTTGCGATGTCCCCAAACAACAAAGAGAAACGCACTGCGTGCCCAGCGGCGTAGCTGTGCCAGTGCACAGGCGGTGCAACTGCGCAGGGAGCTATGGGATGGGGGGGGGGCAGCCGCTCGATTACGGTGGGGGTTGGACAGCCCCCCCCCCCCCACCATGTAGTCTCTTGCACCAGGGCCCATGCCAACCACGCCTCCCCACGCCTCTGATTAGCACAGTTGGCTACGTACGGTGCGAAAGAAGTTACATACTGTGTGAATGCGAAATCTACAGCGGCGGTCGCGTCCAGAAGAGCCGCGCCAGTCGTAGCGGCAGCCGACCCAACGTGTTCGCGACACCAGGGTTACTGCTGTTTACATGGGCGCGACACACCCTCGAGTTACGCAACCATTCGCGACCAACGCGAACACCAGCGGTTAGAGAGGAGTTAGGCGCCAGTGCTGTGATAATATAATTGTATGTATATATACACACGCGTATTTATCTATTTAATGAGTATCATTTCTCAAGGATAACCCCCACACTGATTTGTGCACATCTCGTTAACGAGGAGTATTCGGGGATAACGTGAAACAAGCACGAATAGCAACACACGTAATGACACGTGTAGACACACACGCGTGTGCGTGAATAACATTCGCGAGCACCTATTAAGGCAAGCCATGTCGCCACGAGTCTGCACGCACCCCCCGAATCTGTCTTCACCAGGTACTCATTTAAGTAAAGTTACGTATAAAAATAAAATAATAAATTAAATACTAGCATACGACGTTTCGATTGCAACACAAGCAATCATCATCAGGTATAAATGAAATAGAAACACAAATCTAGTATACTTAGAAATGTAATGTAATACAACAGAGAGTCAGATAACATAATAGTCAACACCTTACTTGTTCTGTGTTTTATCTCTCTCTCAAATTTAGCATTCTCAGGAAGAACGTAATCAACCAGGTAGGGTGTTGACTGTTATGTTATCCGACTCTCTGTTGTATTACATTACATTTCTAAGTATACTAGATTTGTGTTTCTATTTCATTTATACCTGATGATGATTGCTTGTGTTGCAATCGAAACGTCGTATGCTAGTATTTAATGTATTATTTTATCTTTATACGTGACTTTACCGAAAGAACCAAAGAGTAATTCCTGCAGTCACGAAAGCTCCAAATTAAGTTTACTCATTTAAGGCTGAATCGATCTAGGGACAGCGCGTGACAGATTTAGACACCGCTTTCATGCATACCGTGCATGTACATCACACAGTCACGTGAACACATTCACTTACGCAAATACAACAACACAAAGACAAAGATCATCCGCATAGCCTTCACATATCTTGTGGGGTAAGTGGTAAAGGCATGTCCCATCACGTCCGCCTTTGTTTCCCCAACGTTTACACACCGCCCCATGTAGGCCTTTTGATTTCAGGCCGAATCGACCAGCATTGGTTTCGGTGTCACGAGCCACTGATGTTGCACTCTCGATTAGCGCGGTTGGCTACGTACGGTGCAAAAGAAGTCCAATGTGCACACATGTTAGTCGTGTTGGGGAATCGAACCTCCTTCGCTTCACGTCGTTTCACAACTAAGTCGTCTCTTTATTATTAACACCGCTGGCTGATTTGCGTCGCTCACGTCGCTGGCAGCATCGTCTGCACCTTGCATCGTTATCCGTCGCCTCTCAGCCTTCGCCTCCCCTACCCACTGCCCTGTAACACGAACCGCTTTGCGTCGCGCGTGAAAAAATGTGCCGGTCTGTAGAATTCACAACGTATTCATGATACGGGCTTTTTTATAGGGTGGTTAGAGCGTGTAAATATATATATATATGTGTGGGTCGTTAAACCCGCCACCACCCGACACAGCCAACTAGTAAGGTTTGTCACGTAAACAGAACGTGGACAATTCGTCACTCGAATAGCAACACACCGGGGTGTTGGAGAGCCAAGCCACAACATTTACAATCTGAGTACGACGTTTCGCCAGTAATTACAACCAGCTTCATCAGGCGACAGGCAAATGTGTGACTAGTAACGAATTGGCCACGTTCTGTTTACGTGACAGCCCTTACTGATTGGCTGTGTCAGGTGGTGGCGGTGTTAGCGACACATTTATATATTTACGCGATCTAACCCAAAAAAAAAACCTGTATCATGGATGATATTGCTCGCGAAAGCCTTCGCGTTAAACAGTACAACATATCATTCACGTGCAGGGTTTTGACGTTTTTTTAATACTCTGTAAATTTTGTTTTAAAGTTTACTGTTGTACGCTAGTGCTCAGTAGAGTATAGTTTATTTTAATAAGTTAATGTAACGTTGTGGGTACGTCTAGGATGATGATCTCGTGGCGTGCAGACTGCCGCAAGCTTTGATTTGACGACGTTTCGATATTCCGTCGTGCATCGTCGCATCCTCCGACGTGAACACCATGGGTATTGCAGCACAGACATAAGCGGTCAAATGTTGTATTTGCTTCTCTCCAAAATTGAAGCAAAGCCCCGCATAGGACAACCTGGCAAGGAGCCTCTTGAGGCTCATTGAGTCGTGAGACTCAGCGAGGCGATGCTGAGCGAACGAGCGTATGACTCAACACACAAAGACAAACGCTCCCCCCCCCCCCCTACATAGCCTCTAACAAACTGTTGCAGAAAGTTGATCTGGCCGAACATGGCACACGAGCGCGGCGCGGGCGGGTTTGGTAGCTAGCTCCACGCGCGGCCGCCTTTGTCTCCCCACTGCTGATATTTACACACCGCACCAGGTACTCGTTAAAGGCTAAGTCGACCTAGGGGGAGACCCGAGGACTGGATGATGTATTCGCCACTGGACGATGTATTCGATCGTAAATATGACATGCGTACGCGTACGTAAATAAATACGCACATGCAAACAAAACACGATACACGCAGACACACACACACACGAATACAACATGACAAAGATCCCCCGTGTAGCCTACACAGACTGTTGGGGCAGGTGCTGCTAGCGAGCACCTGTGAATGCCAGCGTGTGCGTGACCAACACCACACCCGACCGCCTTTGTCTCCGCAGTGCCGATGTAATCTACACACCGCACCGGGTGCTCATTCGAGACTGAGTCGACCTAGGTGGGAGAGGCTCGGGACCGGTTTGGATGATCGTCACCGACGTTGACCGCGAATCGAACTCAACTCACCATGACGCCCCTGTGGCTCCGCGCGGACCTCACCCTCAGCTTCCTCAGCGTCATTGAGTCTCGGGGGTCGAGCGCGGAGCCGTGGCTCATGACACCGGGTGCCGAGGAGTCCCCGCGAGGATGCCGCGCCTCCTCGCCACGCGGGGACGCGGGCGATGAAGACGACGTCGACGACGCCGAAGACGACGGCGACGACGAGCGGAGGACGCCCACGACTCGCATTCAACTCTCACGCGCGCCTCCACCGCCAATGGATCGCACAGCCGCTGACGAAGGCGGTCTTACAACTCGACGAGAAAATAATAAAGTTTGACTGGCTGGCTGGCTGGCACGACTGGTCACGTCCAGATAATTTGCGCGTCGCGAGTTCACGAACCAAACTTAACTACGCAGAATAAAAACCCCCCACTCTCAACGTCGGCCTGAAAGTGAAATATATTGGCGACGTTTCGGGCAACGGTCCCTGTTCACAGCACTGTCGATGATGAGGTCTGCGCTCAGCGATAGTACGTGTCGGTGGCGGGCACGTATCTATATATACAGTATACGTGTGTGTGTGTGTGTGCGTGCGTGTCTGTGTGACAGGCGCATACACCTGCCCGCACTCGAGATTTGCCGCTCGCAGGGCCAGGCAGCTTGTGCAGAGAATGTGAGCAATTTGTATTTATATATATACACGAGCAGAGCGAGCGATCGTGGGTGCACCGGGCACTTGACAGAAAATTGAGGCGTAATTTGTCAGTCACTGCTCATTCTGCCCGTTTGTCGCGGCCGCTTTTGGCAAAGTCCTCCAGTTAATCGCCTGCTCTTGTGCGGCACCGATCGAGCAGCGAGAGAGAGAGAGGACAGAGACACAGACTCGCAGAGACACCCGCGGAGGATGAACAGAGGACCAACCCTCATATCTTTCTCCCTCCTCCCCCCCCTCCTCCGATCTCACAATCTACCCCGCTCCCCCGTCCGCAATGAATTGCAATCGCCACCACCGCTACCCCCTCTCTCCTCCACGCCAAAAAAAAAAAGATCCCGCGCTGGTAACAGTCAATTAGAAGCGGCAATCAAGGCGAGGAACGACTCGTTAATAACAGTTATTATTACGACTGCCCAGCGCGGGTTGGTTAAATCGCTGCGCGCGCTGGGGTTGCGGCTTCGGGGTAGACAGAGAGACAGAGACAGAGAGAGAGACAGAGAGAGAGAGAGACAGAGAGAAACAGAGAGAGAGAGACAGAGCCAGAGAGATAGAGAGACAGAGAGAGAGAGAGAGACAGAGAGAAACAGAGAGAGAGAGACAGAGCCAGAGAGATAGAGAGACAGAGAGAGAGAGACAGAGAGAGAGAGAGAGACAGAGAGAGAGAGAGACAGAGAGAGAGAGACAGAGAGAGAGAGAGATACCCGCGGCGTTACTCTGCGATAACCAAGGTGGTCGTTCTTCGAGCCGGGCGCGCCCCGTGGTTGTAAGCCGTGACCCCGAACACAACGCGCAGACAGGCGGGTTGTATTATGTTTGTATGTGTGTGTGTATGTGTGTGTGTATGTGTGTATGTGTATGTGTGTGTGTATGTGTGTATGTGTGTGTATGTGTGTGTGTGTATGTGTGTGTGTATGTGTATGTGTGTGTGTATGTGTGTGGGTGTATGTGTGTGTGTATGTGTGTGTGTATGTGTGTGTATGTGTGTGTGTATGTGTGTGTATGTGTGTGTATGTGTGTGTGTATGTGTGTATGTGTGTGTGTATGTGTGTGTGTATGTGTGTGTGTATGTGTGTGTGTATGTGTGTGTATGTGTGTGTGTATGTGTATGTATGTGTGTGTGTATGTGTGTGTGTGTGTATGTGTGTGTGCTATTCGGAGGTGCGGGAGCACAGCAAGTAGGGCCGAGCTAACCGAGCTTCATTCTTAGGTTGCCGTTCGCTGATTTCAACAGCGGGGGTGCTTCTAACGGAATATACAAGTCCTCGGTATGCGAATGTGTAATTTCCACCACTAGCCCAAGTGCAGCCATTAGACATCGTGCGCAAGGTGGAAGGCAGCCGTACTGACTCAGCGTGTCCCTTCCGTTACTAAAATCACTAAAAAAAAATAAAACGCCAACAGCGCAGGGCAGACAGCGCGGACGTCGAAAATCAAATACAAATAATCACTGAGCATTAATCCCCCTCCCTGCTTTTTTCTTCATCGCGGTGGCTGAACACAGATCCGAGGGGCAAAACGCCAAGCGGTCGGCAACAAACAGCACCGTCAGAGTTGTCGTCGACGGGAGCCAACGCGTTTCTCGATGCGAGCGACGTTATTGTCACGGGAGATATGGGGAGAGGGAGAGAGACGGCGATGGGGAGGGGGGGGGATTCCGGAGTGGAGCCATGCGATGGTAGAAGCGGAAAGAGCAGTGGTGTGACCTGCAGTGTGGTGGGTGAGTGCGTGGTTGAGTGAGTGAGTGGGTGAGTGCGTGGTTGAGTGAGTGAGTGACTGGGTGAGTGGGTGGTTGAGTGAGTAAGTAACTGGGTGAGTGGGTGGTTGAGTTAGTGAGTGACTGGGTGAGTGCGTGGTTGAGTGAGTGAGTGACTGGGTGAGTGGGTGGTTGAGTGAGTGAGTGAGTAACTGGGTGAGTGGGTGGTCGAGTGAGTGAGTGACTGGGTGAGTGGGTGGTCGAGTGAGTGAGTGACTGGGTGAGTGGGTAGGTGAGTGCGTGAGCGAGTGAGCGTGTTGTTGTGACATGCAGCGTGGTGGTTGATGAGACGAAACAGTGTGACGAACCGAATCCTCGACGTGCGTGGAGGAATCCGTAAGGGACGTTCACTGGATTCGCAACCATCTGATTCTGTCTTGGGTGAGTACATTATGAACATCAACATCATCATAATGAATGCACGAATGTTTCACTTAAAGGGCAAAGACAAAGATCCCCCGTGTAGCATTTAACTGATTGTTGGTGCAAGTGCTGTTAGCGATCACCTATGGAGGCCGGCACGGTACACGAGGGGGTGGGCGGCCAGCACCACGCCCGACCGCCTTTGTCTCTCTAGCGGTCGATGTTAACACACCGCCACCAGGGTACTCATCTGAGGCTGTGCCGACCTTGACTGTCACAAAAACAACAACCGCCATTCGCCACAAAGTGGCGGTGACGTCACCACGGCGCTTGTGCCAGGCTATGTGCACGTTGAGGCCATTGCCACACAGACGCTCGCGCTCACACGGGGATATATTCCTCCGTGAGTCGACCCACGTGGCCACGCGGGTTTGGTTCCCGCTTCAGGCCCCGCGGCGCCACTTCCACGGCGAATTCGGTGGCGCGCGCTGTCCGTGCACACGGGGGTGCTGACGAGTGACGTCACGAGTGACGTCAGCACCCTCGACTGCACAGGATTGGGATCCCCTGGCGCAGGGTTTACGGTGGCTAGGAGATGTTGACCACCTCGCCCGGTATACCGGAGGTCGTGGGTTCGACGCCGATCTCGACGCCTGCTGCTGTATATTTGGAGTTTGCGTGTGTCTCTCCCAATGGTCGCTTTGATTTTTCTCCGGGTCCTCCGGTTTTCCCCCTCCACATTTAGAATCGACATTACGCGTTTAGAGTATTTAGCGGCGATATTTTTCCGCATGATGAGCCACTTCGTTGAGTTATCATTTGTGGCCAGGTCGCTTCTGAAACAGAGCTATAGTATAGCTCAGTGGGCCTTACCTGGCAGAATAAAAAGAGTTTAGTTTAGTGTATTCTTGCTCGAATCTCAAAATATCCAGTAATACCTCGATATACCAAGCGTATGCGTGCCTGGAGCATCGTTCGTACGTTGAAACTTCGCATATTAAATAACTTGTAACATTAGAACTATCTGAGTATGTTTACCTAGCCTTTGTAACTTACTATACTATAACTACTTCGTAACTTACCATTCATATTGTAAACAAAGACAATTTATATTGAAAACGACATTGTTTTCTAATACTGTTCAGAGTTCAAATATAATACGTAATATAAGCTGACATAAACACTCACGAATCTATATCTTATTATAATTAAATGTTCAGTGAAAAAATCACTGTAGACCGACAACCAGCATTATTTATTATTTATTTATGTTCAGTGTGCTATTTCGTATTTTACTTTTTTTTTGCTCTTTAATGTAACGGTAATACATCCAAAGTTCGTTCGTCGATAATACGCATATCGAGGTATTTACTGCATTTGAAAAAAATTCCAACGCGCAACTCATTTCCTGAATCTCGATTCCTGCATTCAAAGTCTCGTGGCCTTTGCACGATGCCACTTTGTTCGTACCAGGGGTGGTAACACCGGCGTGGATTTGTATCAGGGTCCTCCGGGTTCCCCCCCACCCCCTCCGCATTTACAAACAATATCACGCGCCTGGAGTATTTGGCTCACTGCTACGAACGTCCACGAGGCAAGCCGAAGCTTCGTTGGGCTTTCGTTTGTTGCCTGGGGGCCTTACCTGGTAAACAACGACATGCTTATTATTCACGCGATTTTTATTTCGATTTAAAGCTTTCGTGACTGCAGGGATTCATCTTCTTGGTTCTTTCGGTAAAGTCACGTAGACCTGTTCTTCACCTGAGGACGGCTGCTTGCGTTGTGGCCGAAACGTCGTGAGACTTATTTTATTATGTTTTATTTTTATTATTTTATTATTTCCATTTTACGTGACTTTACCGAAAGAACCAAGAAGATATTCACGCGATCTCACCAAAAAAACTTCTATTATGTAAAAAAATATAGTTGAATTGAGTTAGTAGATTTATCTACGAACTCGCCGGCCTGAGCTCGATTCCCGACCACGGCTAACATCAGTGGCAAATGATGTCCGCACCTGACCATCCCGTTTCGTCAACTCGCACTGCACCAGCGCGGTCACACCCAAAAGGCCCTTGTCCTACACGCGGTGGAGGAGACCCCTTCATCCAGCAGTGGAGTGACACGATGCAGCGTTGTGCTCTGCAAGCCGCTTCTGACCATGGCGTCAGAGTATGGGGCCACTTGACGCCAGCGAGTGGCACTGGTGAATGGGAAACAACGCGCAGTGAAAGTGGAAGACCAGCGCGAGCAAGTCTCGGTTGCAGCGGTCTGTGTGTGTGTGCTCGAGGCTATCCATACAAAGCCTAAGGTGACGCCCGCCATCAACCCGCATTGACCGGCGTGGGGAAGTATGGTCGTGCATGAGCGGATTGACAGAGAGCGGGGAGGGGGGATGTTTAGAGAAAAACTATGCTTATACTATACTATGTTTACCCAAGAATGTCAGTGTGTAACGTGCGTGACGTCACTCCACGTCGACCAGCCCCCCTCATTAATAATCGTGAACAGGTTACGTCCGCCACATGGACCCCCCCTCATTAAAAATCATGAGCGGGTGACGTCACTCCGCATGGAGAACCCCCCCTCATTAATAATCATGAGCAGGTGACGTCACTGCACATCGAACAGCCCCCCTCATTAATAAACATCAACAGGTGACGTCCTCCAAATGGACACCCCCCCCTCCATTAATAATAATTAGCGGGTGACGTCACTCCACATCGGGGGGGGGCGCGGCGCCTCCTCCCCCCTCCTCGGCGTCAACTCACAACCCTCACTACAAAGGCAGAACCACCACGTCACGTGATCTCTGTCACGCTGTTGAGACATCGAAGTAAAAAGGACGTCGTGATGAACAAGGGATTATAACCTTTAAATGAGATCAGTCTGTGTCACCGCGCCCCTACAAAGTGCACATTAATGCAATGAATATATCACGTCGCGGTCTGATTTTCGCTTGCAAGTTTCAGATTTACTGCAATACACCCGTCCTTGGACGGGCAAAAGACTCGTACATATATCATTACCGAACACAGGTTGAACAAACACAATGATTCGCATCATTGAGTGCTGGATCATAGATCCACCTCACTGCTTTACGAACTCCAGGACATCCGTCGACAACACTGTGGGAGCCTAAGAAAAAGAAGAAGACAAAGAAAAAGTAGGAGTAGGAGGAGAAGAATAAAATAAATCGACGCCTGATGTTGGTTGCACTTCCAGAGCGCTCGCGTCGAACTTGACAGCGCCTGTGCACGCGCGCTGGGAATGCGCTCGACCCGCGCCACGTGCTTCGCCGGGGGGGTGTGGGGGGGGGAGTGTGGGGGGAGTGTGGTCAGTGGGAAGGAAATGTTTGAGCGATGACTCAGGAACTTCATGAATGGATAAGTGCGATAGCAGCGGCGGCGGAGGCGGCCACGACAACAGCAGCAGCAGCAAGCCCCAAGCCACACCCGCAGTTGTTTCTCGCCTCCACTGAGACTCGTTCGCCCTCCTGCATTTGCGCATTCCATCACGACGACGGCGGCGGCGGCGTTGAGTTCACGGCAAAGCCTCCCCTCCCCCCGCCAACCCCCCTTGACCCCGTGAGTCTCTCGCCCCGACATCCGTCACGCGGCATTGTCCCGAGCGTGGTGAGCCAAGCGGGGGGCGGGCGCGAGAGCCGGGAACTCAACAAAGCCACGCGGGGCCAAGGAGCTGCCGCTGCTGCTGCTGCTGATGCTGCTGCTG
>JAAXLI020002720.1:0-12400 GCA_014621495.2 Entosphenus tridentatus | reverse complement strand
AAAACCTACTATTATATTTTGCCACTGGTAAAAGAGATCTCATAGTGGCTTTGTCGTTGTTGAGATTACGCCCTGGGGTGAATGTAACCGTGTTGAGCGAACTTTGCTCTGTCCCCCCCTCCCATGGCCGTGCTTCCCCCTTTAGGACTCGCTAGCGGCTGAGATTGAGGGCACAATGAGGAAGACGTTGAAGCTGGAGGATGGCGTGCCCAAGTACTGCATTCTTACTGCCATTACCACTGTGACAAACAGGCCAACGCACACACAGACGCATATCTCAAGTTCAGTTCCATTAGCTCTGGGGGAAAACGCTCTTAGTGAGCATGTGTTAAGGCGGAACCAATAAATAAGGAGGTGGTGTGATGCGGCCAATGCCACACCTGGCTGCTGACATTTATAGACCACACCAAGGAATTGTTTAGGCTGGGTTGGCTCAGAAGAAGCCCAGGGAAGGTTTATTTCCTTACTGAATCAAATTCCGGTAACCAGTTGCGTTATAAATTATACGAGCCACTTTATCACCGCTTGAGCGCACACATATGTATGTAACACACTCACACACATAAAAACACGAAGATAAACAAAGAACAGGTTTCTCTGATAAAATGAGTATTAGAGCAATGCCCATTTCTCTTAACTCATTCCTAATCGTTAATTTTTTTCTAATTCAGTAATAAAAGAATTACCTTTTTTGGCAAGTCCACAGTGATTATTTTACAGTGACTGTCTCTACCATAGGAATATAGCATATCCAACCACTGTAAATGAGCACTGCCCCACTCTCCCTCATCTGAGCAGAATACAATGTGATCTTTTTCCCCGACCCTATTGCTATTGGCGTCGTCCATCTCCTTGCGGCGCGACGCATGAGTGACTGCCGCTGGCGCGTGTGTCGGCAGGGCCTACCAGCGGCGAGTGTTTGAGACGGTGCGCACGGCGAATCAGGCAACGGCGTCGAAGCGCGCGTCCATCTCCTCCTGCCTCTCGCCGCTGCCCATCCCGGGCTCGAATCAGGGCTCGGTGGTGTCGTCGCGCCTGGCCAGCGCCATGAGCTCGCCCCGCGCCTCCAGAAGGCAGAGCGCCGCCGGGTCGCCACGCTCCGGCCTCCTCATGACGGACGGGACGAGCGTGTCCCCCGAGTTGCGCTCGCACGGCCTCATCGATACCACCGAGTTTGGACCAGTGCACACGTGAGTTGTCAAATATTAGTGTTGTTGGATATTCGTGCTGTGAGTGGTCAGATACTAGTGCTGTGAGTAGTCGGATTTTAGTGCTGCGAGTTGTTGATTATTTGTAACATGCCCTGAGTCTATTAGACATATTGGCATCGCAAGTATTTTTCTAAAAGGGTAATTTTTCCTGGGCCTCACACAAAGAAGGGCCCCACAATGGGCCTATTTATTCGTTTCAAACAAATAAGGGGGGGCCCCCACGTCTCATTCTGACCTGGGCCTCTAGCTCTGCGCTTTCAGGAACCTCTGGGCAGTCCTGCCTTCACTCTGACCCTCTATCTCATTTCTCTGCCTTGCTTCCCTGAAACCTATTATTGCTCAATACCTCTTCTCACCCAAACCACCTGACCCCTTCGCCCTATCCCCTTGCGGCAGCGATGAGAAGCGCCCGGGCCAGCCTGGCACTCCCGGTTCACACGACCTGGAGGCCGCGCTGCGCCGGCTGTCGCTGCGGCGCGAGGCTCACTTAGGTGAGCGGCGCTTCATGGAGGAGGAGTGGGAGCAGCAGTTGTCAGGGCTTGCGAGCGGCCAGCCCAGTCGGCCGGCCACGCCACCGGGCAGCGAGGGCTGCCTGTCGGATGGCGAGCGAACGCCCGGTGGATCGTCCTCCGAGGACTCGCACTCCTCCATGTCACTCGCCTTCCGCTCATACCTGCCTGAGAAGTTGCAGATCGTCAAGCCCCTCGAAGGTTCGTGCTGCATTCAAAAGGATCGAGTCACAGTCAAAGAGTCCTCTATACTGGAGTTGGCCGAAATGGGTGGATCATGTCGCTTGTACTCTACATTCTGTATTGGGGAAGTGAACTGGCACCGTTGAGGCCCTACATTTTAAAATTCGAATCGGGGTTTTAGCCACCTGTGATTAAATCGGGTTCTTGAGCAAATGTTTGAGGTTGCACTCGTTTTCATTGATTCGTTTAACAATAACTGTTATAAAAACTTGTTATTTTTTCCCCCCCGCTTGGGCACGTGGGACATTCAACATGTTTGTATATCTGCCACTGTAAGTGCCTTTCTAAGAGTGGCCAGCAGGGGGCAGGATTGCCTTTATATCTGACATGAGCCCTTCCAGACTTTTCAGAAATCTGAATTATCCACAGCACCAGTTGATTAAGAATGTCAAGTTTCTCTTATATATATGAGCTGTAGGGATGTAGTTTTTAGTGAGTGGCATGCAAAAGCCACTGTCATTGGTGTGGATTCAGAGTTATACTCAATTAACTTTAGATGTGATGGCATCTTTAGATTATGTTCTCTGGCTCAAGGTGGTGCACTGTTTGCTTCCTCTACTGGCATGATGCCAATATTATAATTGGGGTTCGATACATACTACCACTTATGATTATGATGCACATTGTGGTCACGATGGTAGCGCAGTAGGCGGTCCCACTCTCCACACACACACATGTAAACACTCTTCCCCATGAAATTGCTTTGAGGAAGGGCAGGTTGTGATGTGACAGGATCGGTATCTGGCTCAGGTTTGGCAATTGCTAAGGTGATTTCAAAACTCAATAAGCACTTGTAGCACAGAGCCATGCCTTTCACGCCAGCCCAGCTTGCACCAATCACTTTCCATCAGCCCAAAGTTGCAGGCCTCCTATTATCCAAAGTTTTCACACCGGTCATTTATGCAGAGTTTTTAAACAATGTGTGATTTATAAAATAAATATATATATAAAATCCCCCTTCTACCGTTGGACATTTGTAGTGCTTACTTACACCTCACTGCCCCATTCCCCCCAGCGTGCCTTCACCCACCTGGGCTACACCTAAAATAACCAACGTCCTATTTGTGTAAGGTGCGGTGTGCGGGTGATGTTTTAGGTGCAGTTGGCATGTGAAACATTATCCTTATTTGTTTAAAATTTTAAAAGCATGGCGTTTTTTATTGTACCCATTGGTATCGTATTGTATGTAGGGACAATTGCCTCTGGGAAATGTAATGCAAGTCTTTGGCTTCGGTTACGTTCTTGTAAATATTTGAGTTTACCCCTCTTGTTCATTGTAGCCGTTGCTATTAAGTAGTAAAACTTTGGGCAGGGCAGATTATGATGTTTATATTATGTTTCTTGTTCAGAATAGCGACGTCCATTGATGCTTAACATGTTTATTATGGTGGTATGTGTTTGAGTGCACATGTAGGTGTGTGTTGTATTGGGGAGTAGTAGCGTAGTGGGGAGTGGTAGTGTAGTGGTTAGCACACCGCTCTACGATCTCGGCGACCCAAGTTTGGTTCCCACTCACAACCAACATTAATGACATATCTGTACCGGTCCTGGGCCTGCTCTAGGTCGACTTATTCTTAAATTAGTACCTGATGCAGTGTCTAAACATCAGCACTGGGGAGACAAAGGTGGCTGGACGTGGTGTTGGCCACCCACTCCCTCGTGTGTTATGCCGGCCTTTGTAGATCCTACTCGTGAACATCACTTGCCCCATCCGTTTGTTAAAGGTTACATGTGGGATCTTTGTCTTTGTGTGCCATTGGTGGTGACTGCAGGATCAGCAACGCTGCAGCATTGGCAGCAGCTAGCGCGGCCGCACCTGGGCGGGATACTGGACACTCGCCCGGGCGTCATCGTCAAAGACTCCCAGCTACTGGAGCTAGTCCACCCCAGCAGTTCGGCTGTGTTCCGCATCACCGACTATGAGGAGGACGAACCAGGTCCCTGCTTTGCCTCCCGCCCCTCCCCACCACCTCAGGGCCAATAGGATGAGCACCACATTGCAGGAATTCAGGATTGGTCATCCTATGGATAGGCTGGCCCTTATCACAGCACAATGGCATTAATGGCCGCCCATACTGATTTATAGCCATGGTCCAAGAGGATTTCCACCCTTTCGTTTTATGACTGCGCCCGTCGGGAATTTACCTATTGGCAAAAAAACTGTTGTTCACCTCTTCTATAGCCCTTGCGCATGGTGTCCCTTAGCTGGTTGCAGTAGAGCCCCTAATTTTTTATGACACCCCACATACTTTTGTTGTTGTTATTGTGTGCGTGTGTGCATGTAAATGGTCTTCATTTTGTTTTTGCTTTTTTTTACATGTGTAACTCACCAACTCACCCAACCACAAACTCATTCATTTGATTACTCGCTCACTCCCTCACTTCCTTGTCAACCTAAACACCCACCCACACACTCACACACAGATGGAAAGCCAGGTCTCGGAGATGCACAGAGGGCAGAAGCTGCTAGTGGTCACCCTGACTCCATGCACAACTGTGCTGCAGAGACAGAGGATGGTAGCTCAGGTATACATCTCATCCCACAAGGCTCCCTGCTCCCGGGCCTCACCTCTATCCTTGCTGACAGCTCTCAAACTAAAGTCCTTGTGCCTCTCTATTTATCACTGTTTAAAACGCCGTATCTGTTTATTACGAGACTTAGGCTATTGTCTATAACCATAGAAATGTAGAATTTTGGTCCGGAGTGATGGTTTTTGGTTGATGAACATACATGTTTTATTTTGCCACGGTGGCAAGATGTTAACTACCTCGCTTGGTATACAGTAGGTCATGCGTTTGATCCTGACCCTGACACCTGTATATTTGGAGTTTGCATGTTTTCCCTGTGGTCGCGTGGATTTTTCTCCAGGTCCTCCGGTTTTTCCCTCCACATTTAGAAACCTGCGCTTAGAGTATTTGGCTGATATACATTTCCACATGATAAGCCACTTTGTTCAGCTACCATTTGTGGCTAGGTCACTTCTTAAAAAGAGCTATATAGCTCAGTGGGCCTTACCTAGTAAAATTAAAATGTTTTAGTTTAGTTTTATTTTAGACCTGAAACATTATTTAATTGTGTTTTTAGTTCTTTACCATTGCTCAATTTATGGTGTTTTTTTTCTGCGTCTTGAATGTGAGAATTGTGGCAAACTTCGAAACGTTAACATTGGGAAGGTGCAATTACTGGGATGACTGAGTTGAAAAACAAATGTTGTTTTCACTTTGTGGGAAGTCATAAACGGATCTTAGGTAGATAGACTGTCTGCGGCCTTGGGAATGTGGAATTTCCACCACAAGCACAGTAGGTGTCACGAATGGAGATGACCACCTCCCTCTCCATATTGATGTGAACAGGAGTAGAGAAACAATTGAACTTTTATTGGTTTTATTTTCATGTACTAACGTCTCAATTATGCCTTTCCTGCATATGTTTGCTCACTCTACAGTTCACTACCCGGGCAAGTGTTTGGTACAGACCAACTTCACGTGCACTTACACCACGTGCCGCATCATGCACCCGTCTGACGAGCCAGCCTCCGGCACACTGCCCAGGTCAGTGCCATAAACCACCACGGTCAGCACCACCATTCACACTGCTGCCACACTCACCATCAAGGGTCCCATGAGCTCATGGTGACATATTCATGGTGACGGAGCTGTTGGCTCGTATTTATTTAGTCCTGCTAAACCGCAAGGATATTGTACGCTGCATTCAGTATGCTGAACGTAGCGAGCAAGCTAGAAGGTGAGCACTGTTGAACGTTTTGCATGTGTTGGGTTTTAATGGTATTTGCGTGTTTGAATACACTGGAGGACACTGATGCATTTCATTTGCAAGAAATGCAATCTCATACGGGGATATTTGGTTCCTGTTAATCATGTAAAGACGGTGGTTGCCCTATGAAGAGACTGGCCCCCACTATAGAAACGTGGAATTTCCACGACTGACTCAGGGTTGTTAAATGTAGTTTGGTGCCACCCCATGCTCGTTTTGAGTTTGTAATCACGTTAACCTTAAATTTATTAGTGTTAAAGGTCAAACCTTGATTGGATTTTAACTCTGCCGATCATACCGCTTCATGGAAGTCAACATTTCCCAACCAGTGCTTTTTCCGAGCACTGGCCAGATCCTGTAGAAATAGGCAAAACATCAACAAATAAAATATTAACAATTTTTGTGATGCTTGATGCAGGTGGAGTTTCCATGTGCTGATTTCCTCCGGAATAAGAAAAGAAAAGAACAAACTTCCATAAAAACAATTGTAAACTTGTGGTGGACTGTGAGATGTGAATTTTAAACGCGCTGCGGTGTGCGTAACTGTGCTCAGGTGTGATGATGGGGCCTACGGTGAGGAGAAATCAACACAGCCCCAGACAGAGTTGCTAATAGAAGATTAGGCTGGGTCTGCAGAGAGTAAGGATCCGCAGCATGCTGTGGCGTGCATGAGGTCTTGCGTGATGCTGCTGCTCTGCTTGAATTTGTGTCTGTTCAAAACCTTGGATATGAACTTTAGCAACATGGCCAAAACAAACAAAATCCCCTACAAGCTGCTGTACAGTTGTCTTATGAGGTAAACATGATTTATACCATGCAGGACTGTTAAAAAAGATAAGACAACTAACTGCTCATAATGCAAACTCACAAAGACCTTGTGCAGCCCAGCCATAGATAAGACTGCTTGTATGAGGAATGTGTATGTGGAAATGTGGTGCCTGCGTGTTCGTGAACATTATTTCAATTGTGTCGAGCATTACGAATTGTAATCCAAACAAATCTATTTAAAATGTCCCGCAGGGCTCACGAGCATTGGCATATGCAAAAGTCCTTAAGCAGAGGGCAGGCAGACACTCAAGTGTAACCCCAGGTCATTTTGGTGTGATTGGTAACTTACCCTGACATCTTGTTGAGTGGCACTGGTTAGACCACTCAACTTACAATTGGAAATACTGAATTTGCTGGTCAGGGGTCAATGAAGCTATCATCCCTCAGGTGTTGATAAAATAAGTACAACCTTTTTGGGAAGACAACAGTGTTTTCCCAAAAAAGGCTAACCCCCCACAATGGAAATGTGGAATTTCAAACACTGGTTCAGGGCCGCTATTAGAGATGATTGGCCCCATTGTTAATTTTGGCTAGGACTCACTTGACTTTTGACTCGCTCTCTCCACTTATGTATATGCCATTGCTCACAACAATTATCTGAATCGACACGAGCACCCCCAAATCCACTGCTATACCCCCTTACGAACTTACAATGTTTAATCGTCTGAAATCAGAAGCTTTGTTTTGCCTGATTTTTCTGCAGTCTGTTGAGCGACAGGCATGCCAGAGTATTGACCTCCTCCCTGCAACAGCAAATCTCACACGCAGACTTGTGACTAACCCCATTCGTTCGATCATCCCAAACTACCCTCTCCACTAACATGGCTACAACGAGTGTTTCCTGATGCTCGCTGTAATCCCATCGGCGGTTTGTGTTGCCAGGAACCTCCGTGGAGTGCAGGCTTGAGGCTTGGCTACCCCTTGACATTCTGACTGCCTCCCTCCCGGTCTGGCTGCAATTTGCAGACCCCAGGAAAAATCGAGCAGCATTCCAGAACCTAGGCACTTATGATTGGGCCAAACATTATTCATGTTGTGGTGTAGCATGATGGTTGTGGCTGGAAATGAGAAAAAAAGTTGGCATAGTCAGTACTCATTGAGATTGGCTCGTTGAGATTTGCATGTCATTTGGAGCTATCAAGTCTCACTCGTTAGAGAATGCTGCTCGCAATGTAGTGTTGTCCTTCCAACATCACAGGCTGGGTGGTGAACTGACTCTACAACCCCTAAACAACACAGTAATCCAGGGTGGTGGCTTCGTGATCCACGGTGATGGCTTTATCGATTAACCCTCTCCTGTCAAACCAGTGTGGCGTGTGCACTCCTCTGACATATCCTGTGTGTTTCTTAACTCCAGCTTCTGCGGCATATCCACCACGTGCTCTTCGGACACCGCCATCTCCTCCCAGTGTCCCACTCGCCAGCCCAGCTTCATTGAGTCCTTCACCAATGCTCGGGAGTCAACGAAAACCTGCAGCGTGGCGTTGGGACTGGCGCACCTCCTGTGCGAGAGGGGCATCTCGGCCCACCCGCCCATGACCCAGCCTTGCCCGGCCGTTGGCAGGCCGTGCAGCCTGGCCGTGCCGTCCACTCCCGTTAACGCGAAATTCAGCCGCTCGCCAATTTACCCGCTCTCCCCCATTCCCTTCCCAGCCCTGGGGAAGCAAATCGAGATCTTCCTGGCTTCCAAGCCGGCCACCTCCATGCTCAAGGAGATGATGGGCCACCGAAGGCGGACGAGTGAGAATAGGCGGAGAAAGAAGCCAGAGCTCAGCCCCCCTAGTTCCACTCTGGTGGAGCGGCTCAGGAGGATGGGATTCAGCCCCATGCTGAGCAGCAGCAGTGGTTCTTCCACCTCACCGTTCTACCAGGTGCTGCCCAGCGCTAGCGGGGAGTGCAGCGGAAATGGGCAGCGCTCAGCGGGTTTGAGCGACAGTGCCTGTGAAGCGAGGCCCAGTTTCGTGCTTGGGACGGACGATGAGGAGGAGGAGCCGGCATTCCCCGGGCTCGATGCGCGGGGGCACGACAACACCCGCGGTTTAGCGTGCATGCTGGAACCGCCGGTGGGTGGGCCCGGTTCCCCGCAGAGTGCCACCGGGGACTCGCCATCCATGGCTATGCTAGCAGGACACCTCGATGAAGTTGGCGAGCCCCCAACGCTGGTGGTCACGGCTCCCGGCCACAGTGTGGGAATGGGGAGACGAAAATTTCGGCAGAGCGCGGTGGGAGAGACACTTGAACAGCGCGATCCTTGTGATGCGCCAAGCACTGGAGGACTGTAAACCGGATGCACGCGGGTCATTTTTAATTATGAGACAACATGTACGCATTTACATTTCAAGATGTACTAATGTATGTGTTTTTTGTGTGTGCGTGCCTACTGTATAATACTGTAATGCGACATGGCGTCGGGGGAAGCTGGGTTTTTTGTTGCGAGCAAGCTGTGCGTGTTGTGCATCACTGTATTTTACATATCTTTTTGAAATTGCACTTCACGTCCGTTGTAAACCACTCTTTGGTGTGTTCCTGAGTTGCACGCACGCCCTTGAAAGAGTAACCTCATCTGAAGTTGTATACCACGATGACTCATCACGAATGCGTACGTGTCCGGCCTTGGCTGCTTGTGACCTTTTGACGATGCCAAATGCGTTTCACTACTGACATCAGGGTTGGTTGTCTTTAAACACAGCTGTGTTAACGTATATATAAAAAAAACTGTAAGGTGGGACGTGCTGTGGTAATTGTCAAAACAGTAATAAGTATTATTTGCACTTGCTATACTTTGTTTTTAAGTACTTGAATGTAATGTACTTGTAGCTATGCAGGGGTATTAGTGCAACTTGTATATAAGGAGCGAATGAGAGGGGTGTAAGATACAGGTGAATGCGTTAGGGGTCGTCCGAGTCTCTGGCCTCATATCAGTGGGCTTGCAGGACCACCGCTATAGAATATTGGCCATGGGCCTTTGGATCACTTCTCATAACTGTGGCCTGCTGGCCTTTGTATTAATTCGAATAATAAATATAATTTGAAGCAGAGCAGAGCAATGCACCAAACTGCTCCTCCTTTTCACTTGCAGTCACGTTGGAGATTTGGCAATGACGTTTACAACAATACGACCACAGACTTAGCTGGTAGAAATCTGTGGCAATGGTGACACCATTTACCCAACAATTTTGTTCATATTTGTAATAATTCATGTTTTGAGATAGGTGGCTCTTAAGGAAATAATTCAGATGAAATCCTCCATAATACACCGATTAACTCCTTGCAGTCACCTTCACTGGGTGAAAGACATTTTAATGTAAATTTTGCTCCTAAATACTGGTCAATATTTTCATCACTAGGCCTTGTATTCTGTAGATTGCTGCTTTTTAATATATTTTTAATTTTAACAGGAAAGACCCACTGAGCTATATATCTCTTTTTCAGAAGCAACCTGGCCACAAATGATAGCTTAACGAAGTGGCTTATCGTGTGGAAATGTATAGCAGCCAAATGCTCAAGGTGTGTTTCTAAATGTGGAGGTAAAAACCGGAGGACCCGGAGAAACATCCACGCGCCTATGGGGAGAGCATGCAAACTCCAAATATACTGGCATTGGGATCGAACCCACGAAACCTTTATATTAGGCGAGCAGATAACACCTCACCACCGCTGCTACCTACAAGGCCCATAATTTGTGAGCTCCTCAACTATGTAATGCTCGAGACATTTATTGGCAGTCTGTAGTTAGGAATGGCTCACTGGTGAGCCCTTCACGTCAGTCCAAGTATCCTCCTGCTCCAGAGAACAATGAAGCAGTGTATATCTCTGCTGGCAGCCCCAGAACCAGTGGTATTCTATCTTTGCAGAGTGGGGGGGGGGGGCGTTATCATGATAGGTTGAACACTTTTGACTTCCGTCAAAGTGGTACAAATTTGATTGATGCTCAAGGAATTATTTTATTGGTGCTGGAGCCGGAGCCAAATCCGAACTACGATTTTAACTCGCAACCTACTGAGTCCCCGCTATCTAAGCATAGCATCGGACATCTCTGCGAGAACTTGTATAGCAATCTGGGATCTCCTTTGCAATCAGAAACAAGGCATGGCTTAATAATAAGGCTCTTAGGGTGATGCATATTCGAATGTCCTTGCTGTGGATTCCCTCATGTCTCAACTGAAGGCTTGTTAGCAGAGTCAGTTTCCATCAAGGAGGAAATGCATCATTCAGATCGACGCAGCATTAACATTACTCGTTGCCATTTGGTATATGAACACTTGCATCAGTTTAATACCTTCATTTATCTCGATGTTTTCACCGGTTTCTACTGAGTCTACTGCCGACTCGTGATGTTTTATTCTGAGATGTTTGAATTGGGCACAAACAAGTGCCGTATTTATTTTATAAAATCAATTATTTTTTTCCACGTAATAAAAGGTATCAACCTTGCAGAGAGGGCGTGCTGTCGCTTTGTGCGGTTTTTGTTTTTACACTGAGACCTCCTTTACCAGTGGCAAAATATAGTAGTAGGTTTTTACCCTTTAAACTGGTACAAAACTGACACCTTTTTTTTACAATTGATCTTCACATTTTTTTAATGCATCATCAGTTGCATCCAAGTTCAGACATTCATGAGCCCCATTTTGAAGAATTAGCCTGCAAGATAGCACAAACTACCATCAGAGTGCTGCCTAAATAAGACTTAATTTTCCAGCCCTATATCGCTTCTTTCTGCTCTGTAAAGTGGTTTGCAGCACATGAATCATACAACATTGTTTTTAGTTCTTGAAACTGAGGAAGGCTAAATTAAGCGAATTACTCTGAGTATACTGTATCTTCCAACTGTACATTTGTGTTGGTGACTGGGCTGAGACCAGCCACTCACCACTTGAGAACCTGGTCTAATAACAGGTGGCTGAAATCATCATTAGACCTCCTTTGTCAGTACCAAAATATAGTAATAGGGTTTTCCCCCTTTTTTGGCAACAAAACTGAAACATTTTTACAAGGATTCATGTCTGCATTAACCACAATACTTGCAGTGGAAATGCAAACAAAAAACACTATGATAATAAATGCATTGTCCTTAAAACTGATTGTTCCACACCAAGGGACGGCTTTCATTTGAGCCTTGACCCAATTGGTGCTTGACTGCAAGTATTGTGGTTAATGCAGACATGAATCCTCGTAAAAAGGTTTCAGTTTTGCCAAAAAAGGGAGGAAAACCCCTATTATTATAGGTGGCTGAAACTTGAGAGGTACTAAATCTCTACACGGATGGGATCATGAACCCATTTGTCAGCCTCCAAAGTACTGTTAGGTTTTTTCGGTAAAGTCACGTAGGTAAAAAATAATAATAAATCACGACGTTTCGAGGGCAACACAAGTCTCCGTCTTCAGGTGGGACCGTCACAGCTAAATTTACTGTATAAAGTGAAGGGAAATCCAAAGGACAAGATCTTAAATACTGGTTTCAGGGGAGGAGGGAGGGCTTATCTAAATGTCACAGTCAGGGGCTGGGAGAGTGGGGGGGAGTGGGCGGGGCTAGAAGGGGAGGTCAGCTGATGCACATCGGCAAGCTTTTCTCAATGTGGCAGTCAGGGGCTGGGAGAGTGGGGGGGAGTGGGCGGGGCTATATTGGAGGAATGCACCAACACTTCCAGCTGAGCCCCCTCAATGTTTTCTCGCAGCAGGACTATACTGACTTTGACAGTGCTCAATAAATGGCCTGTGCTGTGTGGCCCAGCTCAGGTGTGGCAAACTAAAACCTAAAATTAATTAAATCACGACGTTTCGATTGCAACACAAGCAATCATCAGTTGGGAAAACCACAGCAATATTTTTTTTTT